>JALLAP010000449.1:0-19989 GCA_036939355.1 Thalassiosira profunda | reverse complement strand
GTCGTTCGCGGCCTCCTTGACGGGGAGGTCGCGGGCCTTCTGGTTGCTCTGGTAGGAGCTGGCGCGGGAGGCCGAGCCGTACGTCTCGTCGTCGTCCTGGTAGGCGGCCAGCTGGCCGTCCCGGGGAGGGGGCGCGGGGACGGAGCGGCGGGAGGAATCGCGACTGGCGCGGGAGTAGTAGGATCCCTCGTCGCGCACGCTGGGCTCTTCGTCGTAGTACGTCCCGGATCGCTGGGAGTAGCTCGCGTCGTCGTACTTGGAGCGGCTCCCGGACCGGACGCTGGGAGGACCTGGGTTGGTGGAGTGGTTGCGGACGCCCGGGGCGTAGTGCCGACCGTCCGGATCGTCGGCCCCGAACTCGGCCGACATGCCGTCGGGGTCGCCGCGGGCGCTGCGGCCGCCTTGGGAGTGCTGGGAGGCCCCGCTCCGGGGGGGAGGGGGGGGCACCCCCGCACGGCCGGAGCGGCCGCTCATCCTCGAAGCCTCGTCGGGATCCTGGGACCGCCGCGATCCACCTTGAGAGCGGCGCGATCCCCCCGAGCGGCGGCTCCCGTCGTCGTAATAGGAATCGCCGTCGAGGGTATCCTGCACCTCGGCCTGGGTGCGGCGGTACTCCTCCTCCCGCCGCGCCTCCTGGTCGGGGTCGTACGCCCCGTTGGCCAGGGCGTCCTCGGGAAAGCGCCCGTTCCGCCCGGCGGTCCCCTGGCTCAACGCGCTGGCGACGCTCCGGGCCGAGCTGCCGTCGACGCTGTGGGGCGCCTGGCTGCCCGAACGCTGGGAGCCGGAGCGGCCCGAGCGGACGGAGGCGGGGCCGGACATGGGCTTGGGCTCGGCGGCGTTGTACGCGCTGAGGCCGGCGGAGAGGGAGGAGAGGGTCGAGGCTTCGTCTTCGGCGTTGGGGGCGGCGGAGCGGCCGGTGCGGCTCATGGCAATTCAACCCTCCGAAGTTGTGACGGTGGTGACTGGGTGAAGGGGGTGAAAGTGCGCGCACGAGGTGTGCACTCTGTTGAGGGTGTCAGGCTCTTGAACGGGCAGCAAGTGACCTCAGCGACGCCGCCGAGATAGTTGAGGGCGCGGCGACGGTGGAGAAGGGGATGTGGGGGCTTCTGTCAAAGAGCCGTTTGGCAAAATTGTGGCGTCTCTGGAGGTGAATAGATGTGCCGTGGATGACGAGGTGCGGCGTTCTAACCAAGGAGGGGGCATGCTTGCAAGCAAAGAAGGAGGGCCGATTGATTGCGATGTTGCGATGATTTTTTGGCTGGGGCTGGTCAATTTAGACCGTCTACAGTTATTCGTATTAGTTTTGCAAGTCACCCCAGTTTACAATAGGTAGGTATCCATTGCAACATTTGTGGGAAGGAGATCTACCTGAAATAAGTCCAAGCTGCACTCTAAATAGGTTTAGGGGAAACCAGTGAACGGCTTCAGTAGTCGTCCTACGAGTTCCTCCGTGGAAAATACACCGGCCCTCCTGTCGCTGTGTCGTTTCCGAGTCGTTGGTGGGATTGAGCGGGCTGTTCTGTCGATAAGGGGTTATGAAAAACAAAATTCAGAGTTCCTGTGTGATAATTTGATGTGTACAATACCTACTAACTATTTGAGTACATCTAAATTGGACACTTGCGTTGTACCCAAAATTTCTCGGACACAAACAAAAGTAGGCCTTGCAAAATGTCACGTCGCGGTACTCCAGTTTGTCCAGCTGTCGGCATCTGGTCACTTCTCCGTCCGTGGAAGGGCAGTGGATTGAGTTCAAGCACCTCTCGGCGCCGGCTGGCTGCGTTGGTGGCGTCGGAGTTGGCGTGGGCAGTGTTGATTTTGCAGTGAGCCGTTGCGCATGCATTTGCTCTCATAATTCATCGCCCGGCATCGACGATACACCATCATGAAGCTCGCCGCCGCCATGAAGCTCGCCGCCGCCCTCCTCGCCCTCTCCGCCCGCCTCGGCGCCGCGTCGGCCTCCTCCGCGTCGATCTCCTCCGACGACTGCGATGGTCCATACGACGTTGGTTTCTCGAGCGCGTTCGACCCTACTGGCAATCCTTCGTATCTCTTGGGGTTTGCTCAGTTCGCGACCGTCGCGTATCGTCCGATCCCAGCGGCGATGATCCCCTTCGACTTATGGTACCCCACCGACGACATCACGGGGACTGCACCTGCGCAGTATCCTCTGAGCGAGTTTGTGAGCTTGACCCTCGGCGACTCCTACTTCGGCGCGGCCCCCTCGACCGTCGCGGATTGCTTTCCTGCCGTCATCTACTCCCACGGCAGCTTCAACTCCGCCATCGATAGCTTTGAACTGGTGCAAACCCTCGCCTCCAAGGGGTACGTCGTCATCGCGCCCACACATGTTGGGAACACTGCGGCAGACTTTACCCCGGAAAAGTTTGGTGACCTCTCGTACCTCCTCCAAGCGGGGGAGTCTCGCCAGCGGGATATTTCGCCGGTCCTGGATGCCGTCCTAGGGTTCTGCGAGGACAAGATCGCTATCATCGGGCCGTCCTTGGGCGCGTTCACGGCCCTCGCGGCGGCGAACGGGCTCACCACCATCGCGAACATTGACGCTGCCCTCGTGGGCGCTGTCCCCATTCCGAATGAGCTTCCGGCCGATGATCGGATCAAAGCCGTCGTAGCCATGGCGCCGTCCACCGCCCTTTTCCCTGGCAATCCTGCCACTGCCGCGCTGGTCGGTGCATTGGGCCTTTCTGACCTAGCTGCTTACTTGGGCTCTTTTGGAGGGCAGCTCAAGGACCTCGTTGGCTCCAATGTCCCGACGCTCCTCCTTCCCGCCGAGAAGGACCAGCTCACGCCCATCGGTACCGATACCTTGCCGCTCTGGAACACCATCCAGTGTACTACAGAGAAGACCTACCGCGCGGACATCGAAGGGGCCGGACACGCGTACCCCGGGAGCGGGTGCGCCATCATCGATCAGATCATCGCCCAAAGCTATCAGGGCTTGCTCGGTATTCTTCAAGGTCTTCTTCTACAAGTCCCGAAGCCCCCGGTTTCCTTTTTCATACCCCAGCTTCAGGCAGCATACCCATTTCTATTTCCACTATTTCCACCCTCTAGTGACCCCATCAGGGGTGCTGCTGACATTTGCTCCCTGATTGGCCCAACCCAACTGGCAGGCTCGGCCCAGCTTCTCAGCCCAGCTCAGCTTTTTAGCCTGGGGCTTGCCCCAGAGGCGGTCAACCAAATTTTCACTCCATTGGCAGGCATCTGCAGCCAGTATTTCGGCCTGCTGCCCACCTACGTCTCTTCGGGCTGCTTCGCTGAGGAGGATGCCTGCGCCTTCTTTGCTGGCATTAAGGCGAGCCTTGACCAGAATACCGATCTGGTCTACAAGGCAACTGTCGAAGCCACGTTGGTTTATGGATCCCCGTTCGGCGTTGAGCTATCGCTCCTCGACCAATGCGCCACCATCGACCTTCCCACCCTCTCTGGCGATGACGCCTTGGACGTTGTGGCCACCTACGTCACGGCGTACCTCGACGATATCTTTGGAGGAGAGTGCTACGACGACGTGCTGGAGGAGGAGTACGCTGTGGAGGAGGGTTTGCCCGTCCTCCTCGGCCCTGATCAGCTCTTCCTCGAGGACTTTGTCGAGGATGTCTGCGAGCTAAGCTCTGGCTCGGAAGACGAATCTGGCGGCTCCGAAGACGAATCAGTGCGGAACTTGAGGGCCCGCAAGGCCTCCTAATCAAGTATGGTACAGTGAACCACCCGACCTCGCGGCAATTGAACAAGAAAGAGAGTAGCGAGGCTTCGATATGGTACCCGTTGTTGTGTGTAGTGTTGAACGAAAATAGGATCTAGCATCGATCGACCCCAGTGTACTGTGCTATTCACGTATCTCAGCTCAAACCCAAACTATCGCAACTGCAGAAACCACTGGGCCTTTGCTTGGCCATCAACGTTGACTTCTGCCCTCCAAACAACCAGCTGTCGATTGATGCGAGAGAGACAGTCCGGCAATCAACCCCTACACGTTAATCGTTCTCGGTCCGCCCGCCGCCGGGAAATCCCCGGCGAATCCCCCCGACCCGTCTTCGGGAACGACGCCAATCTCGTCGTACATTTGCCCCGCGCCCCCGACGCCCGACAAGATCTCCTCTCGCTTGAAATGCAGCGCCATCGCCAGGGCGGCGTCCAACCAAAACAGCAGGCCGGAGAGGAAGGAGACGAAGCCCACCGGTCCCGAGGCCCCACACGCTCCATACGGATCAAACGACGACGATGACAATCCCCGCACGTTGTCGTGGAACGTTTTGTATCCCCCGGTCACATTATGGTTGGAAACACTCGCCGAGGCCATGTTCGTCACGCATCTTGCCACCCCTCCGTAGTACGACGAGACCACTCTCAACATTGCGGCCAGCGCCAACGTCGAGCCGAACAGCGCCCCGTGCGCGTACGGATCCATTCCAAATCTTGCTGCCCCATTTCGCAGCGTGTTGGCCAATCGCATCGATCCCAGCGTGGATACGGAATCGGCCACGTGGCCTCCCAATACTGCCCCCGCAAACAAAAGGTGTGTGCACGAAGCTAATGATACCAGCACGACGGAGAGGCCCATGAACCGACTGCCCGCCGCCAGTATGCTGCTGATGAACAAGAATCCATTGAGGACCGTGCTGGCAAAGAGAACATTGCGGAGGAATGCCGAGACGGAGTCGGGGAGGCACGCCGATCGGATTTGCGGCGGCAAATTGCCCCGGATATTGTTGAGGTGGGCGCCCAGCGCGGACGCCGACAGGTGGGCCTGGTTGCCCAGGTGTGACGGAGATGACATTGCGAGTATGTACCGTATTCACTGCCGCCGCGTCCACCGGATGTCTTTTGCTTGCAGCTGTGCGAGCCGCAGCAAAGCAGTTTGTTGTAGCGGTGCACGTGCACGTGCACGTGTTGTGAGGGGCGTTTTGACGGACGCGACGGAAGGAGCAAGAGCGGCCGTCTCTGGGCCGTCTACGGATTCCCCTCTCGGTGCCGACGACAGCTCAGCAGCAAACAGTCCGCTGCTTGCAGAAGAGTGGAGCCGGCGGTTGGTTCGGGCCGGAGGTGAGCCGGGCGGAGCGGCGCGAGTTTCGACTTCGCGTGGCGCGTGGGGCGGGAGAATTCATGACATAAAGAAGTTGGGGGGGCTTAATTGACATTTTCGGAAAATAGGCTCGTACGACGTAAGCTAGCTAAACGAGCTCAATTCCTTTTTGACCAAAACTCCTTGCCAACATTCAACTGCCGCAATAGTAGCCCCCCTTGCCCATGGCGGCGGCTTGGACCTGCGCCCCGCGTCCACACCCTCGCCGATGGACGATATTAGGTCCGCCCCGCCCCCTTCTGGCGTTATGGCGAGATTAAAGGGTTGGATCCGCCTAAAACCAGCCCCCCATCACATGCACCGGACCGGCCACTGTTTCGTCGCTTTGGGTGGAGCCCCCGCCGTATATCCCGGGCATGTCGGCGTTGGTATGTGGTTTCGGTGGCTGGAGATGGACCGGTACGATATTGAGGGGGGTATTGCGGGTCCAACAACGAAATAGACCGCGGCAGTGATGGTGAACAAGCCAGGTGTGCATATCGACTGTGGGGCACAAAACAACACCGCCGGGTGATGATGATGTTGAGCCCTTGATCCAATAAAAAGCCAGCAAACAGCAAGTGCAGCGGGCACAATGATGCGGCGACAGCGGAGGAGCGGGGGGAGCAATTCTAGTGGCGGTGGGCGAGGACATGAATGACGACTGCCGGGGGGTGCTTCAGAGGGGGCGACGACGGAAACCCTGCTAAATGAAGAGGCGACGGCCGCGGCACAGGCGTGGGCAAATATGGGCACGATGACGAATGCGAAGGGCGACGGCCCCTGTCCGTCGAAGAACAACACGCCCACACACATACAACATACAAAGCAACAATCAAACGGGATTGTCGCATGAAATAATGGAAGAGGGGAGACTCGGGGCATGAAAGGAGGGGTTGATAAAAAGACCTCAGTGTTCATTGGTTAAATGATGAAGGCCCCCCCCCCCGGGCCCGTGAATATAGAATCGGAATGTGAAGATACAAAGATGAAACGTATGAAGGGGGGTGATACGATACACTTAAATTTACGACCACAAGTCCTCCGAATTCATGTCCAACTTCAATCCAAACGGGTTGCCATTGCAATTACCAGTCCCCAATTTTCCGGGGGGCGTCAATCCAGGAAATCCCGGGGAGAAGTCTCTCTTTGCGGGCGACTGCACCAAAGCAGAGGCGCCCGCGTCCACGTCGTTCTGATCCACCTCAGTTAGAAAACGGCGCTTCCGCGTGATTCCCCATGTGTCGCATTTTTCGCACTGGGCCTCGTGGGCATCGGCCGCATCGTATGACGTGTCAAGCGACAAAGGCTTGCACGTTTCACATTTGCAATGTGGAATCCCGATGGGCGAGAATTCTGTTGCTGGGAGGGACGAATCTGATGGTTGCTCAGGTGAGGCGTCGGCAACTCGTGGCGTCACAGTTTGATGCGTTTGTTTTTCTGTTGCTGACTGGCTGGGGTGGCCAGGTGCGGCCTGCTCTCCCTGCAAACGCGCTACCTCACGTACCCACGGAGGCAGAGTGTCGTTGTTTCCCCCGCAGGAATATCCGAACTGGGGAATCTCCTCATCGATGAACTGCTGCAAACTGCCGTTGGGGGGAGGGAAGCTGAAGGAAACGCCGCTGTCGTCGCAGTACTCGCTCATTTTGCGGAGCTCCCAACCCTTTCGCCCCCGGAAGCGGTGCCGACGGTTGTAGTGCCAAGGTGCGATGCGATAATTCCCCGGCTTCTCCGCCAACTTCTTCCGCCGTTCTGACGATTGAATGTTTAGCACGCGGAGTGTTTCCTCCAACTCCGTGGGCTTTGTTGGCAGACGAATCATTCCCTCGTGGCTATATCCGATCGCCTCACACAACGGGGTGTCGCAGCAGCAGGGGTTTGGGGGGTACGATTTGCCTCCGTACAGCCGCATGAACTGCGGACCGTATAGGCCATAGCCGCGGCAGTACTTGGATTTATTCCCCTCCGCGTCCAATGCGCGAGGAAACCATTTTTGGTTGCATAGAATGCAGCCGCCACGATTGCCTTCGACGGCGGGGAGGTTGCATCCATCGGTCTTGCATGTCCGTTTCAGCAACTTCACAAGATCCAACGCCTTCACGTCGACCTCGAGCGCCACCGCCAGCTCGGTGCGCGTCGCGATGTCGCCCAACCGAATATGAGGGCCGGGCATTGCGCCACGTTGCTGAGATTTGCTGGATGTGATGGCGATCGTGCGAGGTGCACCGTTGTTGGGCCGTGTGGAGGTCAGGGCGGCGGGGCGCGCGCCGCCACCCAACTTGAATGTGGCCCCTGTTCGTGGGGGGTTAGAGGACGTACGGGGGATGAATCTCGCTCGCCGAGGAAGGAACACGCGGTGGAGACGCCGGGGGATAGGGGACGGCTCGTGCCCATATTGTGTCTTCGAGGGCGGCGATCGAGCTCAAAAAGAAATTGAGCTCGATTTTTACGTACGTAGATTTTCCTAAAATATCAATAGCTTTCAGGACCTCAAACTACTTCACTCTCTCACTCAAAAACAAGGTGCATCTAGAGAGCATGCCGGCAGGGAGGAGTGGGGCAATCACCGCACGTCTGAGGTCTGCCGAGGGGGGGTGAGGACGCCACAGGCTGCCGGCACGCGGGAGAGGGCGTTGCTAGGCGCGGGGGCAATCGGCGGGGCGTCGTAGGCAGCGGCGGCGGTGACGGAAGCGGAAGCGGCGGGTTCAATCCACCTCACATCAGGGAGCACGAAATCATGACGTCAAAAGCGAGGCCGGCGAACTCGACCTCCGTCGACGCCGCCCTCGCTGGCCTCGACCGCGCCGAGGACTTGCGGGACGCCGGGCGCGATGTCCAGGCCCTGGCGCTGTACGAGGAGAGCATCGCATCGCTGATAGGGACATTGAAGTCCGAGAACACGAATGGTATGGATAGATCTGTGCTGGCGGAGCGGGTGCGCGTAGCCCTGAGCGACGCCGAGGCGCTCAAGCGCAAATTGCAATCCAATAATGGAGGAGAGCGAGGGGCGAGCGCCTCGTCAGCCACGGCGAAGTTGTCGAGCGCCTTTTCTACGATGCTCGGGATTGCGAAATCTCGCAGTCATGATAGCAAAGGAAGTCAGGCGCGGGCGGAGCACGATTACGCCCAGGCGATGGCGATGCAGAGAAGATCGACCAGGAGGGACGAGACAGAAGCGCAGGGTGAATCAGCATCGGCCGCAACTTCCACTGCAATCCCGCAAACTGCAGCACTATCGTCAAGCCGGAGAAAGAGGTCAACCCTCAACTACGCCCCCAACGACCCGCTCGTCCGGGCGGTAAAGGACGAGCTCTACGTGGACAAGGAGCGGCTGAACACGAAGTGGGACGATGTGGTGGGGCTAACGAATGCCAAACGGGCGTTGCAGGAGGCGGCGATTCTGCCAATGTTGCGTCCCGATCTGTACACGGGGTTGCGGTCGCCGCCGAAGGGAGTGTTGTTGTACGGGCCGTGAGTAGATCTGTGAATGGTGTCGTTTGCAACGTGCCAAAGCTAATCCTCGAACGCTGTTTGATTGACTGCATCGTGTAGACCGGGAACAGTGAGTAGTGCAGCCGATACATCTATCGTTGGCCCTCAACGAACAAGACTGATACATTTGCTCACTTATTTTATGGTAGGGGAAGACAATGCTTGTCCGAGCAGCAGCCAAAGAGAGCAAGTGCATCTTATTCTCCTGCACCGCATCGGCCCTCACGAGCAAGTGGCACGGCGAGGGGGAGAAGCTGCTTCGCACTTTGTTTGCGGTGGCCATCGATGCGGCGCCGTCAATTATCTTCTTCGACGAGGTCGATGCGCTGCTGTCGAGTAGGAAGGGGGACGGCAGCGAGCACGAGGCGTCGCGGCGGTTTAAGACCGAGTGCATGACGCAGATGGATGGTATTGTCTCGGCGAACGAGGATGACGTGAGCCACCGCGTACTGGTTTTGGGAGCAACAAATGTACCCTGGGATTTGGATGATGCCATGATGCGGCGGTTTCAGAGACGAATCTACGTCCCACTGCCAGACCAGGAAGCACGAAAGTTCCTGCTCAACAAACTCCTGGCCAAGGAATCCGGACGACATTCTCTGAGCAAGAGGCAAATTGAAGTCATCGTGGATCGAATGGAGGGATGCAGCTGCTCAGATATCGTTGCAATGGCGCAGGAGGCGGCCTTTGGTCCACTTCGTTCGTTGGGGGGCGTGTCGGAGGTGGAGCACTGCAACCAAGACGACATACGATTGATCAGCAAAGGTGATTTTGATGCAGCGTTGTCGAACACGAAGCGAAGCGTATCAGATGCCCTGCTAAGGAAGTACAAATCGTGGGAGGAGGAGCAAGGCGTATGAGTCTGGAGTCGACAAGCCTCGGTGGGCGTGGACGAACACGAAAGGAGCCTTTGGGAGGACCAGAAGCAGGTTCTCCTGGCGAAGCGTATTGTACTACCTATCAGATACCCTGCGAGCTGCTGGCTTTGGAAATTTCACGCAGTTTAGAAATTTTGGCAGTCACTGTCGAGGGGGAGAGGCCGTTGCGAGACAGCACTCTACCTGCTATCCAATGGCTCCGCAGTCAAACGATGTGACTGAGCTCCGCCCCGAGAAGGGCTCGAGCTCGGGCCTTTTCTCTTGGCACGGGAAGCGGAGATGAGTCGAGCAAAAGATGACAATCCACGCAGAGAGGGACACGCGCTCGAACGCTACCAGGAGACTTGCGTCTTTGAGGAATACGACTTTTTCGTGCACACTTGTTACGCGTGCAAGAGACCGACGCTGTCCTTTCGCCAAGCCCTCCAGTTGCCGCCGGTCGTCGAGGATATTCATTTGCATCAATTCGCAGGCGAGGCCACCAATGCCGAGATCATCCGTTTGGTGGGAATGCACTGCGGATCTTCCGTCGTCTCTGTGCGTTTTAGTTTGGTGGCTCTGACAGACAAGCTACTCGAAGGCTTCTTGCCGCACCTCACCAGCGTCAAGTATCTGCAATTTGATGCCGTCAATATCGGGTCAATTACAGCGCGTGCAATCGCTGCGCTCTGCAGCAAAACGCTCGTCGGCCTCCGTGTCAGTGGATGCCATCTCATCACAAGCGAGTCTCTCGGCTGGCTGGCGGGGAGGGTCGGTCTCAATTCTCCTCGCCTTCATTGTCTCAAGGCACTCGATGTGTCGTTTACAAAGGTCGACGACCGGGGCCTTGCATTTCTCACTGAAGGTTTGGGACAGCTAGAATGCCTTGTCATGGAAGGCTGCTCGCAGCTGACATTTGCGGGAAACGAGACACTGGCAAATCTGCGAGACGGAGCATTCCGCTCGATGCGAGTGTTGAATTTGCGTGGCTGTTCGAGCGTAAACGATCGAGGAGTCGTTGCGATTGCGCAGGCCATGCCATCGTTGAGGCATTTGAACCTCGGCCAATGTGGCCGCATTACCAATAGAGCAGCCTCTGCAATTGGCAAAGGATGCACTCACTTGACAACTCTGAGCCTCGAAGGAGCCCTCGGTGTAACAGACGCTGGACTGGGGGCGGTCGCGAACAACACGAAGCTCAATTTGCTCAACATCACTGGCTGCAGCATAGCGAGGCGATCGCTGCTGGCTGTGATTGAAGCTCTAGGTTATGTCCAAGAGTCCACCGCGTTCTTTGGTTTTGTGCTTTGCGGCGCCGATGAACGGGTGGCAGCATTGACTGAGGAAGAGACGTTGGTCGCATGGGCTCTGCGGAACCAGGCAGCGCACTTAATTCAGGTGAGTTGTTAGTGTATCAGCTGCACCACATCCCACCCAGCTTCTAACCTTCACAACACTGCGTTCTAGGGTGGCTGGAGGGCGAAGAGACAAACCCTCCACCAACAACAATCAGTGAACGAGCGGCACGAGCATCAGGCGGCAGCGCGGATCCAGTCTTTTGTCTTGAACCGCAAGAGCAGGAAGAGATTCCATGAGATTGGCTTCCGACGCACTGCAGCCCTATCTTCCACCAACATTCAGAAACTGGTTCGTGGCTGGCTGAGCAGACGGAGGCTGCGAAAGGTGCTCTCGCGGTATCGCAAGCTGACTTTTTACGCGAGAATTGTTCAGGCGAGATACCGCGGCAAATTTGTGCGATTCCGCGACGAGCTGGTGATGCCGGCAGTTCTCGCACTGAGAGCTGCGAGACTCTTTGAGAAGCGACGAAGGGCTGCCACTGCCATCCAATGCTCCTGGAGAAAGGCCAAAGCGTTGGCGAGGCTCAGGATCCTTCGTCGGGATCACGGCAGGCGACGAAGGTCATCGCTGCTACTCCAACGCGTTGGATTAGGGATGCTGGGGCGCCACCGCTCCGTCAGGTTTCGACTGTTTGCCGACTTGCACATCTACTATCAGGCGAAGATGGCCACTAGAATTCAGTGCTTTCAGCGCCGGTGGTTTGCTCGTCGGCAGCTGGACAAACGCCTCGAGTTGGCGGCTGTGAGGTATCTGAGCGCGAGGAAAATCCAAGCATTTTGCAGGGGCATGCTGGCTCGGCAACTTGTGCAGATGCGACGGTGCGCTTGGAATGCGGCAGCAGTGGAGATACAACGAGTCTTTCGTGGCAAACAAGTCGACAGTTGGCAAGAGCTGAAGAGAAGAGCCGTCTATTGGCACGTCCACGAGAGGGCCGGGATTGAGCATGCGAACTCTCTTGAGACACGGCTCGGGTACACGCAGTTGCCTGATGCTGGAGGTGAGGAGGTGGATGCAGCCCCAGTGAACGTGCCGGAAGACGACGCGCAGCTTCTCAAATACGTCTTTGGAAGCAGCTTTGTTGGCTTGCTCTGTCTCGTCTATTGGCCGGACCTCGGAATCTACCGGGCGGGCGAGATATCAGCCTACAGCGAAAGAATGAGACTTTGGCAAGTCATACACAATGGCGACGACAGCGAGGTCGAGTGGCTGGACCTAGTGAAAGAACAAGACAGAGTGCTGGTGAAAGAGAGTTCCAAAACTCATTGGATACCGTACAGCTACTGCCGACCAGAGCATCTGAGAAACTATCTCGCCAAGCGAAAAACCCTGGAGCCCTCCAACGCAACGTGGACTCCACCAGAGAGCTCGGAGAAACTCAACGGCGACATTTGGTACTGCGCCTACGTGGCACGCGGTCTGCTCGACGAGTGCTACCAAAGGCAAGCGCACGAAGCGCTGCAAAAGCTAAGGGACGCGCATGTCGTCAAGGCACTACGGGTGTGCATTGCCAAGGTGCGGTTCTCGCGCCGCGGATCCGAGAGCGGTCGAGGCTCCGACGAAATAGAGCATTTCGAACAACTTCTGCGAGAAGCGGAAAGGTTCCTTGAGCGCTTGAATAACAGCTAGAGGCGGGCTTTTGTGTGTTGACAAACAACATAGCTTCCTTCCATTCTTTCAGTTTATCAGCTCTCCACTCTCGACTCTCAACCTCCTCTCTGACAGCTCTCTCGGTTGGATTGAACGATCGCTTTTGCTAGCAAGCATCCGACACGTCGCCTAAAGTCGCTGATGATGTCGCCAATTTTTCGCCAACTCTCGGCTCATCGTGCGTCATCATCAAGCGTTCAGCACCGCACAACTCACCTGAGAACTCACTTCCAACTTCCAAGAGGAAGTGGCGGCACACCAAAGGCGCTGCTGCTCTCGGGCGTTGGTCTCCTACTTCCATCGATTGGGACGCGACACACTGATCGGCGTTGGTCATCGCGGCGGGTTTTGATAGTTCGCATCGGTCGTTGGATTGCAATTCACTGAGCGTCGGTTCACCTCCACCAACCACCACGGCTCCTCCACCCACTCACCACAACGCAACAAAAATGAAGTCGGCCGGCCAAATACTCCTCGCGGCCCTCATGGCGCTCGCCGTAGCATCCACATCGGCGTTCGCGCCGATACGATCCTCGCGGGCGCTGACGATACCCCAATTCCAGCACGAGGAAGCGACGAGCCTCCTCGTGCTGATGCAGCAACAGCAGCAGCGCGAGCGGAGCGGGGGAAGGGAGGGCTACCAGGGCCGCGGCGGCCGAGGCGGGCGGGGCGGGAGAGGTGCGTTTCGTATTTGGGCTCGTGAGATGCGACCACATTGTTGCAAGCATCAGCAGATCAGCTGCCGCGAAACAATCGTGTGATGTGTGTCGTTTTTGCAAATGAAGTCGACTCACAACCTCATCTCACTCTCAACCCATCCCAACACCAGGACGAGGCCGGGGAGGGCGCGGCGGCGGACGCGGCGGCCGGGGCCGGGGAGGGGGACGCGAGGGGGGACCGCCGGGGGACTACCACGGCCCCATCCTCGAACTGAAGAATCCCATGCGGCTGCAGCGGGCGATGCCGCAGCAGGAGGTGCGGGAACGGACCGAGGGCCGCGGAGGACGGGGCCGGGGCGAGGGGAGGGGGAGGGGGCGGGGCCGGGGCGACGGCGAGGGCCGGGGCGGGAGGAGCCCCGCCGCCGGGAGGGGAAGGGGCCGGGGCGGCGGCCGCGGCGGCGGTGAGGATAGTGGAGGGGGCGATTTCGGTGAGTGTCACTCGTTGTGCCTGCCCGCAGTGTTGACAAACAGGGCTTCAGTTGCATGCGATCGAGAACGAGCGCAACAGCTTAGGGCATTGGTCATCCAACGCCTCGCTCCAAACATTTATCCTTGCACAGTGCCTTGTATCACATGATATGCACTCACCTCGACCCTGTTTATTCTTACTTTGGCCCCCCGAGGCGGACCCCCCGCAGCGAGCATGGGTCCCTCCCGTCGGCGCGGGCGCGGCGGCGGCGGCGGGCGCGGCCGGGGCGACTACGACCGCGGCGGCCGCGGCCGGGGGCGCGGCGTGTCCCTGCGCATCGGCACGGGGAAGAAGGGACGGCAGGCCAGCATTCGCAATCGGCGGGGGAGTTTGAAGCGGAAGGATCGGAGCAAGGAGAAGGCGCTGAAGGCGGAAAGGGCGCTGGAACGGAGGACGGTGGTGCTGCCGGAGTGAGTTTGGATGAGAATGGAGGGTCGATTGATATGTATCTATGCTTCTGAGCTGGGCTGATCTTTGGTACTCACTTCTTTCATCTCTCTCCAGCGAGCCCATGTCCGTGGGAGAGCTGGCCGAGGCCATCGGCGAGACGCCCGTGTCCGTGATCAAGTTCCTGATGACCGACCTGGGCGTCATGGCGGCCGTGTCGCAGACCCTGGACGTGCCCACCTGCGAGGCCGTCGCGGAGGGATTCGGCAAGGTGGTNCACCACACATTGCAATGGAAAGGGACGAGGACACCACCATGGACATGGGCGTGGCCATGGACGAGGACGATCCGGAGGACCTCCAACCCCGCCCGCCCGTGGTCACCATCATGGGCCACGTCGACCACGGCAAGACCTCCCTCCTCGACGCCATCCGCAACACCCGCGTCACGGCCGGAGAGGCCGGCGGCATCACGCAGGCCATTTCCGCGTACCAGGCCGAGCACGAGGGGAGCACCATCACCTTCATCGACACCCCGGGACACGCGGCGTTCACGGACATGCGCGAGCGAGGCGCGAACACGGCCGACATGATCATCCTGGTGGTGGCCGCGGACGACAGCGTGAAGCAGCAGACGGCCGACTCCATCGCGTGCGCGCGACAGGCGGGGGTGCCCCTCCTGGTGGCCGTGAATAAGATCGATTTGCCCACGGCCGATCCCAATCGCGTGTTGGCCGACCTGGCCGGGTACGAGGTGCTGACGGAGGATCTCGGGGGCGACGTGCTCTGCTCCCAAATCAGCGCCAAGGAGGGCACCAACCTGGACGACCTGCTGAGCAAGATCATGCTCCAGGCGGAGGTGTTGGACCTGCAGGCGAATCCCGACCGCGATGCGCAGGGAGTGGTCATCGAGGCGCGCGTCGAGAAGGGGCTGGGCACCGTGGCGACGACCCTGATCCAGAGGGGCACCGTCCGCGTGGGCGACTCGTTCGTGGCGGGAGAGGCCAGCGGGAAGGTCCGCGCGCTCATCGGCTTCGACGGCAAGACGAGGTACAAGGAGGCGGGGCCGAGCACGCCCGTCAACGTGGTGGGAATCACCGGCGTCCCCGAGGCGGGCGATCTGTTCGTTGTGGCCGAGGACGAGCAGATGGCGCGGGAGCTTGCCGTCGCGCGTGCGAAGATTGCGCGCGAGAGGAAGGCATCCTCGTACCAATCCGGCCTTATGGCATCCGTGGCGGGGATATTCGCCGGAGGCGTGAAGGAACGCCGGGAAATGTGCGTTGTGGTCAAGGCCGACGTCCAGGGATCGGCCGAGGCGCTTGCGAGGTCGCTCACCGACCTCAAGCTGGAGAACGACGAAGCGGAGGTGGTGATCAAGGTTCTGATCAGCGAGGCGGGAGACGTCACCAAGAGCGACATCGCCGTGGCGAGCGTCACCCCTGACACGACGGTGATTGCATTCAACACCGGCGCCAACGCCGCCGCGATGGACGATGCAAGGGCTCTGGACATACCAATCGAGTACTACAGCGTTGTGTGAGTGCACTGCTTGTGATGGTGTTTGGTGCACTTTACTTGTTTGATACCTCACATCCATTCATTCTTCCACAGCTACGACGCAATCGAGTCTGTGGAATCGCGCATGCAGGAGGTCCTCTCTCCGACGCCCGAGGGAGAGTACGTCGGGTCTGCCATCGTCCAGGAAGTGTTCAACATCGGCGGCACGGGCAACATCGCCGGTAGCAAGTGCAGAGACGGCATCATTCGGAAGGGGAGCAACGTTCGGGTCATGCGGGGGGATAAGATCTTGCAGGAGAGCAAGGTGCGGACCTTGCGAAATTTCAAGTCCGAAGTCGACAGCATCGCCACCGGGGACGAGTGCGGCATCGGATTATTAGACTTTGAGGAGTTCGAGGAGGGAGATATCATCGAGAGCTATGTTGTGAAATAAAGGGGCGAGCGGGAAGAGCACAAAAGAGATGAATTGCTATAGAGCCCATTTGATCGTATCCACTCTCTGTGGATCTTTCTCCACCAACTGGGACATATTTCCATTGTCCAGTGGATTGCGCTGAATAGAAAGTGTCACCTATCCTTCGCTCTCACTGATGCATCCATTTATTTTGCAATCCCCATGCCCTTCTAATTGCAATACACGTCAACTTCATCTCCTCTGCCGCAACCCGTCGCCCTCCTCCCCCAGCCGATTCCCCTCCCCGCCCAATCTCTCCCACCGTTCCTCCTCGGGCGTCTTTACCCGCTTCCGCGCCCGTTCCTCCGCCAACTTTTTCTTTTTCTCCTCGGCCGCCTCGATGGATTTTTGCATCGTTTCTTCCTGCTGTTTGGCTCGAATACGACGCATGTCAGGCGCCAGGACGGCGACGCGGTTGGGATCGGTGGCCGATTTGTACGATTGCCTGGCGCGGTATTCTTGGAGGAAGGGATCGATAACTGTTGCAATGGTTGGCAGTCAGATAGTGTGGCGGAGGATGATCAGGCAGTTGCAAAAAGAGATCCTGCACATCACACAACCGTCACACTCACATCGGCCGTACACAAAGTAAGAGCCCGCAATGATGAACACGATCGTCCACGCGTTTCGGTGGAGGTATCGGAGGGCCAACTTCGCGTGGACGAGCAGGCTGCCGAGGTTGAGCATGGTTCGTTGGTCGGGAGAGATGGGGAAGTCGGAAGTGCGCCTCCGTTTAGCTATTTTTCGTACGTACTCCCGCGCTACTTGTACTCGCTCTTACCCCCCCGCCCCCCCGCCCCGCGAGCGCCCCGATCACACCTCATGTGCGGCATCGGCCTACTCGTGGCAACCCTCCCCGGCGCCCCCGCCTCCGCCGGGGGTGCCTCCGACGAGGAATGGCACGCCCGCCTCGCCGCGGCGCTGGCGCGGAGGGGCCCCGACCTCCCCGGAGGGCGATGCCACTTTTCCTCCTGCTGCTGCAAGGAGCTTGATGGGCAGGCGAGCACTTGGGAGGGGCGTGGTGGTGATGGCGGTGGCGGAGCAATATGCGAGGAGGGGTGGGCGGCGACCCTCCACGCGAGCGTGCTCCACGTCCGAGGGCGGGAGGCGGCGGCGCAGCCGGCGCTGTTCCCGCGCCCTGGCATATCGAACGACGAAGCTGAGTGCGCGCTGTGCTGGAACGGGGAATGTTACGCATACTGCGTGGAAGGCAAGATGGTGGAGCTGATGTCATCGAATGCTGCAATGGAAGAAGAGGAGTCGGATACCGTGCTGGTGACGAGGCTGATTAGAGAGGCTTTGGCGAAGGCAAACAATTCCATCGGTGAGCACGAGGCGATAGCCGAGGCTCTGGCCCGGATCCTCGGAGAGTTTGCCTTCATTCTCTTCGTGCCGTCTCCCTCCCGAGCGGGGTGCGTGTACTACGGCCGCGATCGGCTGGGGCGGCGGTCGCTGCTCGTCAATAGATCCTCGGGCTTCATTGTGCTGTCGTCTGTGGCGGTGGAGAGCGAAGAAATGAGCAATAGTTCGTGGGAGGAGATTCCGCCCGGCGTCGTGCACAGGTTGGACTTGGGCACGGGGGAGGAAGTTTCTTTGTCGATTCCTAGGATTGTCAACGAGGACGTGCAGGGCATGCTGCCAATATCCACTGAGCAAACGGCCGCCATCGACGGCAGACCAACCCGGGCAATCAGAGATGACGCCGCAAGCGGCCTGCTGTCGCTCCTCGATCGGGCCGTGCAGCGACGAGTGACGCGCTCCCCGCCTCCCAAGTCGGGATCTGCCAACGATGCTTCCGTCGCCGTGCTCTTCTCGGGCGGAATCGATTCGGTCGTCCTCGCGGCCTTGAGCCACCGCCACATTCCGCCTGCTCGGCCCGTCGATTTGATCAATGTATCCTTTTACACCGACGCCGACTTTGACAGCGGCAACAAACCCGATTCGCCGGATCGGCTGGCGGCCATTCTGTCCTACCGCGAAATGCTGTCGGCGTTTCCGGAACGAAAGTGGCGCTTCGTCGCTGTGGATGTGCCGTATCGGGAGGTGTTGGAGCACGAGACACGCGTGCGGGGGCTCGTTGCTCCGTTGGATTCGACGATGGACTTCAACATTGGGACGGCGTTTCATTTCGCGGGGCGCGGGAGGGGCAGGGTCTTGTCGTTGAGCGAGGTAGGCGAAGTGCTACGATGCATAGCGAAAAAGGACGACTCACGAGACAATGCGTCGGCAGACCAGCCGCTGCTTCGGTTTGCAACGAGGGAAGATTCTGGAAGTAAAACAGGAATGGCAAGTACATGCAAACTGAGCGAATGCCTGATGAATGATTCTGCCGGCCCTGACGCCGAGAACTCCGAAGTCACCTCCTCGGCGAAGATTATGTTATCGGGCGTTGGCGCGGACGAACAAATGGCGGGATACGGCCGGCACCGAACGACCTACCAGCGCGGAGAATACGAGGCACTCCGTGCGGAGCTGAAACTGGAAGTTAATCGTCTTTGGACGCGCAATCTTGGCCGCGATGATCGATGTCTATCGGATCATGGCAAGGAGGCGCGATTTCCCTTTTTGGACGAAGACGTGATGACTTATCTCGAGGAATTGCCGTTGGAACTGAAATGCGACATGACTCTGCCACCCGGAGAGGGAGATAAGCTCATACTGCGAGATGTTGCGAGAATGATCGGTGTGTTCGTAAGTTCAGGGTATCGTGTGCATTTGAGAGTTGTCGCGATTGGCTGCAATCTAACAGATGCTCTTTCCTCTTTCGATGATGTTGTTTGTAGGAGTGTTCAACTCTGGTGAAACGCGCCATCCAGTTCGGCAGCCGCATTGCAAAGGTATCAGACAAGAGCCGGTTTGGAAGCTGCCGAAAGGCCACCGGCCAAAGCAAAATAGTCGCCGACAAAGGCACCTAAGCTAAGCCCGCCATCGTCTTTTCCGCGTTTTGTAGTGCATCGTGCAAACTGACTGTCAACAGAGGATCCGCCTTCAGGATCGCTGCCGTCCGCGCCGCAGAGTCGCCCATGGGTCCATCGCCCACAACTTTCCGGGTGTTGCCAGTGGCCGCCTCTACCAATGCATCCAAATCGAGTTCGGACCTGGACTCAACCTCCAACAACTTCCTCGTGAACATTGTCACCTCGTTCCCTGCCACGCGAGCCACTCTAGGGCTCCGGCAAACGGCCGAGCACAGACTCAAAGCAGCCCCTTTTTGCTCAATAAACGTGACTTTCTGAGCCTGGGCACTGAGCATAACGACAACCGAGACAGATGAAACCACCTGGATAAATGACCTCACGATCACTGCGATCTTCTCGTCCTGGTTGGGATCGGATGCGAATATCTCGTCCAGTGAGTTTGGATTTATCCAAAGCATCCGCCCAAAAGCACCAAACGTCGCCTCCACCAATGGTGCGGCTACAGCTTTTCCGGGAAGAGCTTTCACCACCTTGGATAGGGCAGGTGAGCAGATGGATAGACCTAGCTCAGGAAACAGCTTCATGAGTCCATCTGCAAAGGTCAAGGCTGCAATAGCGTACCGCGTTGTTGTTGCCGACCTGTCCCTTCCCTCCAGTTTGGTATCGTCGCTATTTTCCATCGCATCGTCGCCTCCCTCCTTCTTCTCTGCACGAATGCAAGTCGTCAGATCGACCAGCAGTTCTCGCAAGACCGGAGCCATCGGCTCCACCACCTCTGGACCCAGAAGAATGGCGTTGTATTGGAGAACTTTCAGGCTAAGATGGGGCTCGAACTTTGACCGGACAATTTGCTGAAGTCGTGGCAGCATGGAGGCGAGTGATTGACCCATCGTTTCCACTCTCGAACTAATAGCAACCACTAGCCACAGACGCAGTCCATCTTCCAAAAGCGTCTCCGCCCTGTTGACCGCCGAAATATCCGTACAGTAGTCCAGTAGAGGAAACAGGACCGTCTGTACCTGCGGATGCTCCACCGTAGTGTATCCCATCTTCATGATGAGATGAGTAAGTACTGAAAGCAGACAGC
>JALLAP010000448.1:0-12897 GCA_036939355.1 Thalassiosira profunda | reverse complement strand
AGATCTGAGTGTCGGAGCGAGTAATTCTCGCCGGTCCGATTTGGGAAACGCAGCTCGTAAATGAACCGGTCCTCCTTGGATACAGACCTCTCGTCGCACACAGCGAGAGGCTCTCGCAGGACGCACGGGGCCTCGTCGTCGATGGACCGCCAAACATTGATAAATGCAAACCTATTGCTTGCAAGCTGAGCAACCTCATCCTCCGTGAGTATTCTTTGTTTCGACTTCGAGTACATGCCATCCTTGCCAAGCTGGAGCAAACGCCGTGGAGCCCCATCGTGAGTATAGTCGCAGTGAACACGGGGCACCGGGGCCGCTGCAGACCCTGCCCCTGCATCAGCATTCAGATTCGTCTTACCGCTCTTGCGAACGGTGTGATCGAAGATGTGAACGCTGCATGCTCCGCTCGCATCCTTCACCAATCGCTCCATCTCCTCGTAGTACACCTTGACAACGTCGTCGTCGTCTCGAAAGTTGCATACTTCGGTTGGCCAGTGGCGGAGAGCAAATCCGTAGGTATCGAGGGTGGCAGGTGGGACTAGTTCTCGTCCGTCCCGCATCATCACCGGCCGTTTCACGTGTTCGTCTACAACGTCGCCGCGGTCCGGCTGGTCGATGTACCGGCCCGTCGCCTTCCCCGCCGGCGGCGGCTCCTGGTAGTTCAGCATCACCTTCGACGGAACCCCATATTGGAACTTGAGCGTCGGGTCGACGTTGGGAGGACTGATCTCGGTAACGATGGGCTGGAATTGACCCGCCCCGTCCATCTTCACCCAATAGCCCCAAATATCGTCGCGCACCTTGACGAACTCCGGGTACGCTCGCTGCATCGCGTTGTACCACTCGGCGAGGTTCGGAAACGGAGTGGGCGCGGGATGCCTGGCGTCGGGATCGAACAGGTGCGGCCAGCCGAAGACCCTCGGCAGAATGTACTCCATGAANCGCGGGATGCCTGGCGTCGGGATCGAACAGGTGCGGCCAGCCGAAGACCCTCGGCAGAATGTACTCCATGAAGACGCACGTCGGGAACCAGGTAAAGTCGGCCAGGGTGAGCTGCTCCCCGAGGAGGTGACACGTCGTTCCACCAGTCTTCTTCTTCTTCGTCTTTCCGACCTCCGCCTCGAGCCAGCAGAGCTGCCGCCACAGCTCGCCCAGCTTGGCCGCCCTCGCCGCCGAATCCATTCCGCGCGCCCTCCCGTGCCACTCAGTCGACAGGTACATCGCTCCCTGGGAGTGGCTGAACCCCGGGGCCGTGCAATTGGGCGACGCGACGTACAGGTCGTGGAGGCGGCAGAGAAGCTGCATCGCTTGCCGCCCCTCGGGGGTCGGCGGCTCGAACGGCGGCCCCGCTCTCTTGTATTTGTCCTCCAGATATGAGAGAATCACGTGGCTCTCGAAGATCGCCTCGCCGTCGGGGCGGATCAGCGCGGGCACCTTCCGCAGCGGATTCGCCCGGGCGAACTCCTGAGTCTGCAGGTCGGGATACGCGATCGTGCGCGTCTCGATCTCGTCGCGCATCGCGCCGCCGGGCTTCTTCATCTGCACCCAGAGCCGGACGCGGGCGGCGTTGTTGGAGTGGACCATGTCGAAGAAGACCGGCCGCCCCTCCGTCGCATGGGTTCGGATTCCGATGCACCGAGAGGAGAGGATGCCGAAGGCAGGTCGGAGCGAATGCGACGATTGCGACGACGCCGCGCGCAGCAGCCTGTGCATCGCTACGATGCTAGTGCTGGGAAGAATAGGAGGCATGGCTGCTAACACCATCGCCGACCCATACATCGCCTCGCAGAAGCACAGAAGTGAGTTGATGCAAGATGCAAGCAAAAAGCAAAGTAGGTACTTTCATCCTACGTAGGAACTGTTGTCCCTTGTCCCAGGAGGCGCCAAAAACTGCAGAGCTACACAGCACAGGGAGACGCACAGCTACCGCTGTCGAGGAGAGATCCTCGTCAGCAAGCGAACTTCGGGAGTTAGAAACTCCTCTACTTTCACTCTTTCTATCATACACACACAGACACCGACGAGGCCGGGCACCGGGACAGTTGAAGTTGCATTCATCACTCGAACGAGCCCTCTGCCCTCTTTGCACTGCCGCTGCCACCACCGAAAAAGTCCCCAAAGCCTCTAAAATCGTCCTTCTTCAGCGCCGTCGCCAAACAAGCGCCCACAATCAACGCCCCGCCGATATAATCGTTGGCCCCAAAGTCCTCTCGCAGCCACAGCGCCGCAAAGAGGCTGGCCCACAGCGGCTCCGTGGCCAATATCACCGAGGCCTCGGCGCTCTTCATCTTCCCCAGTGCGGTCGTTTCGATGAACCGATTCAGCGCGGTGGTTATTATTCCGGTCCACGCTACGGCCAACGCAGCCGTTTGCAATGTCGGATCGAAGAACATGGCCGGGACTCCGTACGATGCCGCGCCTTGGGACCCGACCCACCCATCCATAAAAGACCAAATCATGCACAGAAAAGCCGTCACCGACACCTGTACCGCCGTGATTGGCAAAGCTTGCCCTGGCACCTGCGTCATCATCCGTTCGGTGAGAAAGAACGAGGTACCAAATCCCACCGCTTGCAGAATAGCCAGCCCGTCGCCCGCTCCTATTTGAGAAAAGCTTTCGCTCAGCGCCGTGGCGCCCGTAGGATCGTACAGCTCCAAGATTCCCACGCCGAGAATGCAGAGAGTTGCCGCGAGCCAAACTTGCGGTTGGTTTGCCGGCGACATGTCTTTCTTGTTGACCAACACCTCCAGTGCCGGGCAGACGATGACGGTGGCCGCTCCCAAAAAGGCCACCTTGGCCGGACTCGTATCGACAAGGCTAAGCGATTGAGTGATATACCCCATGGCAGTGAAGCACCCGCATAGCAGGGCGCTGGGCGCCAGCTTGCCCTCCAACTTGAAGAGGAACGGCGACAACGCGACACTTGCCAACAGCATCCTCGCCGAGGTGGCCGCGGATGGAGGGAGAGAGTCGTTCATCATCGCCCCGAGAGGGAAGTTGGTCCCGTAAAGCACTGACGCGAATGCCAGCAACAGCCGCGGGCCGAGGTACGAGCCGAGCACTGCGTCCACTAACGATTGTTTCTTCTGCTCCATTGGTGCACCGTCGAGAGAGCCGGGCGGCGCCGAGAAGTCATAATCGTCGTCATCTGGTAGCACACACACTCCCCGCGCGCAAACGACGCCCAGCGGGTTGTCCGGATCGAGGAAGTCGTCGTAGTACAGCAGCGAGGCCGGGTCCGATACCGACTCGTCTTGCGTGGTGGTTGCGGAGGTGTCCGTCGAGGGATCGGTGACCACACGGAGGATAGAGGAGCCGCCGCCGATCGACCACTTTGATGATATTGATGCCGATGTTCCTCGAGCTGGCGAGGCGAAGCCGTGGCCCCCTGCGAGCAGGCCGAGGACCAGGAATGCCAATGAGATCATTGCAGCTCGGGCGAGGAACACGAGATGCCCAAGCGGCCGGCGCCGTCGCCACGAGGTATCTTCGTCGTTGGGCAGCGCTCGAGTTGCGATTATATCGTCGACCGAAATGAATGGGAAGGTGATTTACCTATTTGATTGGCAGGGTTGGCCGCCGCCAGGAGCCACGCAGCTGTTGTTGAAGCAGGCGGCGGAGGGAACATCATCTTTGCCGCCGGCTTGCGCAAGTTGAACTAAGGCCGCCGGCACTTTGGTCTTCCGTCGCTCCCTCCCGCCACAAAAATCCGCGCCGCCACACTGCAATGGGCTGTGGGACCTCTCTGGCTGCCGGGAAAGCGCGGGCTGCCCCCCACACTTCCACTTTTTTTTTGGCGCGCGGTCCCACAAAGAACTCGGCAAATCAGCCCCCGACGCCACAACCATGGTCGTCGCCGCCCTAGTAGCCCAACATAAACGCGGCCACACACACCTAGATCGTCCTTAGCACTCTCATATCACACTGCCGCCAATCGCCGCCGCCAGCAATCATGGGGTACGGCAGCAATGGCAAGAAGGTGATGTATCGCCTGGAGGGGCTGACGCGCGTCGACGCCGCCACCGTCGGGCAAAAGAAGCTTCAGCAGCAGCCCTCCCCGCCTAGTAATGCCGCCCGCCCGGCCGTGGACGTCGATATCAACAATCTCATTCACATCGTAGGGCGCTCTGCGGCCGGCGATCCAGTCGATGCGGTTGCAAATCATCTGAAGGATTGGTCGCAATATGGGTTCGTTGTGACGCCGGTCTGTGACGGCGACACGAGGCCGATTGCAAAGCAGGCCACGAACCAGCACCGCGCCACGATGCAAAAGAATAAGATCAAGGCGTTGCTTGCGCGTCAGGAGCTCCGAGATGTCGGCAAGAAACTCAACGACGGCAACTATCAAAGTGCTGGAGAGCGAGGCAAACTGATGAAGATGCGCACGTCGCTGGAGAGGAGGGTCAAGACGGCGGAGACACGGGCGACGAATGTGGTGCCAAAAGATCTGCCGGATCGATTGTGGAAGGCGCTCGTCCGCATATCCGCTCATAATTGCAACGCTGCGGGGGGACGTGTAGCAAAACCAAAGATTGCAGAAATGCAAGCCGACAAGTTGATGATCGGGCGATACAAATCTGGATTGGCCCAACTGCTGATGTCTACAGATGGTGACATGTCCGGAGAGGGAGGTGACGACTGCATCACGATTTATGAATTCACTGGGCGCAAGGTATCGATGCAGAGCACGTCCAAAGCGACGATGGAAGAACTGATATCCTTCCTACCGCCGGAGTCCAAATCAAAAGTAAAGTTGGTGGATGCGGAATGTCCTATCTTTGAGGGGATTGCAGATCCGTCGCTCCGCGCCCTGAACGGCGTCATTATCGGGTGCGATGTTTCTCCGGGAGGGGTGAAGGGTATCGGGCCGCAAAAGTTGCAAGAGCAGCTGAAACGGCTGAGGGAAGAGGGCCCGGCGAGCGAGGAGTCGATCTACGACAAGATGGTCGATTTCGCCGTGGAGGCATCGAGGCCGAAGGGGGGTGTGCCGCCAAAATACAACAGAGAAGTGATCAACACCTTGGTTGATGCGGTTTTGTACGAGCCTACCAACGCAGAGGGCGCGGATCGGCACACATACGTTGGCGAGGAGCCGGTAGAACTACCAAAGTACCTCGAGGAGTTCGGCGCGCGAGACACATCAATCGTCGACGGCCCGCCCGTTCTGGAATGCAAAGGACCTCTCGGCGACGACAGCGGCCGCCACAAGTTCCTCGCGGCCGAGGACCACCACACATGCTCGAGATGCAAAGAGACAGTTTGTGGGCTGTGCGCCGATAGCATTGGCAAAGATCAGTTTTGCCTATCGTGCTACCTCGTCGAGTCCGTCTTGCCGGACATTGACGTGGACGACCTGATGCCCATCGCGGAGATGCGAGACGAGCTGAAGAACAAGTACAAGTTCGAAAATGTGGAGAAGCTATCCATTGACGAGGTCGAAGATGCGTGGGCTGGGCATGCTCTCCATCGATCTTTGGAAAAAGTGGCAGGATCCGTCCGCTTCCCGGTGCATCCAACGTCGGCCATCAAATCGGGCGAATTGTGGGATGTGCTAGCAGAGATCGATTTCCGGTTTGGCGGATCCTTCCTGTTGAATAGCGAGATCGACGAGAAGCACCTTCCAGCCATCTTGGAGCTGTTTGCCTCATTCATCGAATTTGGCGACGGGAAGAAGAAGCACACGGACTGGGAGAAGGACGGCGCGGTCTATTCTGCAATGCCAAAAATGTTCATTGACTTTGCAAAGCAGTGCCGGGTCGACATTGGGTACCGCCTCCTGCGCCGCTGCCTGCGCCACGCTCTCGACAGCAGAACAGAATCTCTGGACAACAAAACGGCGAAGCTCATTCTGTACGAAGGCAAGGTCGGCATCCACATTTCAACGCCCATTCCCGCCTCGATGAAGAAGGCAGTGTACGCCGGCGACACCGTGCTGACCAAAGATGAGTTGTTGTGTAGCGATTGCGATTGCAAGAGTGGCTCCAAAGAAAACGGGAGATCAGCGTGCGTGCACACTCTCGCGCGGGCGTTCCTGCTCGTGCTCCTCATCGCGGAGGACCTCGGAGAGCACATGCTGCTGGAGCTTTCGTCGATGGTGACCTCGGCCAACGTTGAGAAGGATACATGGGATAGCGACGCCATTCAGTCAATCAAGCGCAGCGTTTTGACCCTCATGAACGGTTGCGGCGACGTATCCATTGCAGAGGAGGTCGCCGACCGCTCGACCCTCTATCAGATGCTGCAGTCCTACCGCACCGGGACCCAGCGGAGGAAGGAGTGGGGCCGGGTTCACAAACCCCCCGAGGGCGACGAGATTGGCTGCATCGCCAACGTCATATTCGATTCGCCGGAGCACAAAGCAAAGGTTCTCCTTCGCCGGGCAAACCCCAAAGCGAACTTGGACCCGCAAGAGGAGATCGTCAAATTCGTGCCCAACTATCACCAGGCTGGGATTGTTATGAATGCGGCTGGAATCAACCCGTCCACATACGAGTTTGCTGGGTTCAGGCTGTTCGAACATCGCCGGAAGGAGCAGTCGATCGATCTGAACGACTACGCAGAGAAGCTGTCGCTTGCCCAAAAAGAATGGACGTCGTTCCTTGATAGTTGCGAGAAACGCTCAATGCGCCAGACAGCAACGCAGCTTGCCAACATCAACCAACCGGCCAACACTCCTGCTCAGCACCCCGTCACTCCATCACCGGCGAAAAGGAAAGACCGCTCCCAATCCGTGCTTGACGATGCGCCCTCTCCGCCAAAGAAGGCCCGGGACGGTGGGTGGAGAAGCGGTCCTGCTCCAAACAACAGCTGCGCGAAGAATGGCTGCTGCATCACTTCCTGCTCTGACATTCCCGGTCTGTCGTTTCGTCGGGTCCCACCGTACCCCAAAGAGCCGCCTGCGGACGCGTCCCTGAATAAGCTCTTCACATACAAAGCAAAGAAGGAGCTTCGACGCGAGATGATGGATCGTATCAGAGGGAAACGAGATGACAGGCAGGAGGGTTTAAGGGTTTGTAGCTGCCATCCTGTGGAGAAGAAGGAATACACGTTCAGCGTGCAACACGAAGGGAAAACGCACAAGAGAAAGTACGAGCTCACTCTGATCGCCGGCGCTGGGCCAAAATCGTCGCAATTGCCATCCGATTCTTCGAAGGGTGTGGGCCACGACCGATACCGGCAGACTCAACTGAATGCACTCAATGAAGCCATCGCTAAAGGATCCTCGCCCCTGACCGTTCCTAGTGCGCCGGTGGACGACGAGACTGAGCTCCAGACGGCGAAGAGGCTAAAGGTCGCAGCAGAGCAGGCAACCCTTGTCGCAGAAGGAGAGGCTGCTGCCGCAATGATGTTGGCGCAGCAGCTTGCTGAGAATGATTCGACGGACGCCCAGACTGCATTGGTGCCAATGTGCCCTGCCGTTTCGAACGCCGCTGGGCTCGTCCCTTCCAACACGCATTCGTCTAGGCGCGAAGCTGTGTTCAAAGCTGTGCCATTGCATGCCACATCGCCATCCAAAAAGAAACCGCCCAAAGGAAAGAAACCAGCCAAAGGAAAGGAGCAGCTCGAGCCTCCTCTGGACCAAGAGAAGCTCAGCGCCAAGAGACCACCAACAGTAACGCCCAGCACCATGAAAGGCAAAGATGTGAAGAGAAGGACTGTCTTCCGCGATATGGCCACCATGTTCGCTTACATCATCGTCGTTTGCAATGGAGATTTCAGCCGAATTCGGAGCAGAGTCACCTCGTTGACGCCATTCGAGGAGTGGGTCCTTTATTTTGAGTGGAAGCACGGCAAAACCAACTGTCGCCAACAGGACATGGAGAAGGCGTGGGGCATCGATAAGCGCCACATCAACCGCGTGAAGGACAGCAAGGCGGCGCTGGACATGGCGGCTTTGATGAGCTGGCCGAGGTTTGCATCGTACGAAGAGGACATGGCCTGCCGGAAGAAAGAAAAGTGGCGAAGATACGATGGTTATCGAGCGATCATGTGGGACATGACAAACATATCAGCCGTTGCATTCAGCGATGCAAGCTTGCAACGGGCCACTTACAGCGAGTACTATGGCGAGAACTGCTTCAAAGGCGGCGTATTTGGGCAGCTGTGTGGCTGGTTGGGCGTTGAGGATTTGTGGGGAGACGGTTGCTCGGATACCGACTATCACGATCGCGCAGGGTATTTGCAGGAGCAAAAGCAGTTCCAGGAGGAAGACCGTGTCGACGGAAAAGTGGTCGCCTTCACCAATATCCTTGATCGTGGCTACCGCGGAAAGTTGGCCGCGTGGCAAAAGGGCCGCCAAATGGCTCTCCAGCCGCCAGCAGCAAAAAGCGACAAGCGCTTCACCGGGGTTCAAACCATATTTGCCGGCTGCGTCTCGAGTGATAGATCTGGAAATGAGAGGGGAGTGAACGTGTCCAAAAGATCAGGGTTAATGCAAACGGGTTTCAAGACGGGCATGTCGGCAAAGCGGTTCAACTATGCCTGGAAGACGTGGGCCTTCCAGGCAAATTTCATGTACAAGCCGGTTCTGTAAAATAACGAGGACTGACTCACCTCTTCATTTGTTCCTCGGCGGTGACGCATCGTTTTGCGACGGTGGGCAGCAGCGGACGAATCCTCCACGGGCAACATCTGCAGTCCACGCACCCTCCCGCCAAGTGCATCGTCAACTACCCCACCTCCCCCGCCAAGTACAGCACGGTGAGGATGTCCATCACCTTCTACTCCTGAACGGCGCCGAACGTATCCCCCGCAACGTATCCCCCGCACGCCCCCCGCTGCAAATCAATCCCCCACACGCCCGGCCCGCGCGCTTCCCGGACGCAATTCGAAGTAACGGAGGAGTAGAGGGAGGAATTTCGGTTGTGGTGACACGGTTTGCCACCCAGTAGCACCGCCCCGGCGAATAGATGAGACGCGCCGTCGAGAGCCTCGCCATCAACGCGGCACGTGAGTTTGCTCTCTTTGCAAAACGAGCCGCGCCCATTTTGCAACATAAATGAATGCGGAGCGCCAACGCCCTGGCCGAGAACTTCGATAAATATTATCAGCATAATGAATTAGATGTGATGTGATGGCAGGTACGATTATGAAGAGCATCAGCATTATTATTTACCTCATTAGCATCGTCGTCGGCGGCAGCGGGGGCGTCGCATGATAGCAAACTCAGGGGCGGATTTTAGCCACGCGCTCGCAGGGCCGGCGGAATCGGGGGCGCCAGACGATGGCGGGGAGAGAGGGCTCCACGGCGATGTGCTGGGCATGGCTGTATCGGCGGCGGCGCCGGAGGAATGGGGGAGATAGCACCGCCATGATTCTGGTGATTGGGGAGCGGGCGGCTTTTTTGGTGGGTTGGAGTTGTGATTTTTCGTGGGCGGGCCCGCGCTTTGCCAATAAATTGGAGGTCCCACGAGTAGGCTTGGGCGGATAGGGGGGCCGGGTGCGCCCCCCCGGAAAATTGGGCGCCGGGGGGCTCTGTTTTGGGCCGAAATCGGGTCATTTGGGCCCATTTGGGTCCCAAACGGGCCATGGAGTCCCAATTGTCCCAAATGGGCTAGGGTTAACCCTTTGACATGGTATGTATCCTACGAGTTCCTACGTAGGTCCCCCCGTATTTTCGGGGTGCAAAAATGGGTGTATCCCCCCCGGAATCCTCGCGGCTTCCCCCCTATCCGCCCAAGCCTAAGCGTTGAAGTGTCGCCAGCTGAGGTGTCGCGTTGCGAAAGTTGCAAAAAAAGGAAACCGAATGAGACGCTCGGGAAAGGAATCGGACAGGACTTTGTCGCAAATTACCCAAATTTGCTAGCTTCTTCGCGGCGAGCGAAAATCGGTCCAGTGCCGGTCTGTGTACCGCAGACATCTAATGGTTGGACAATTGTCTGCAGAACGACAATCGAGCTCCAAGCTTTGTCAAAAATAATATTATATCTTACCAGATTCTAGATTTCGGAAGAAATAATGCAGGAGGAGATTTGTAAAGCAATGTTCGCATGAAGCTCAAAGAGGCTGATCAAGTAGTGTCTCACCGAAACCCCGAAATGGACACGGACACTCAAAGGGTCGCATGACCGCCAGGATGACTCTCACTTTTTGGGAACTGCCCTTTTTCGTCGCAATTTTTGCACGGCAAAGCGAGGCGAAAAGAGCAAACAAATCAAGGCCTAACGCAGAGCGAGGATCAAACAGCCCACACACAACGGCGACGGCCTCGCCGTCAAGCCCATTGCAAGTGTTACGATCACCATCAAGGCCCATTCCATCCGCCTCGCCGTAAACCCGACTCTGTGTCAGCGAGGTTGCGGCGTCTGCCGAACTCGCGACATCGACGGCACATCCACCGTCCAGGCCAGCCGGCCCCTGCCCCGTTAACAATCTACCATGGCGTGCCCCCTCGCCGCCCTCGCGAGCATCGCCACCCTCGCCGCCGAGGCCGAGGCGTCCTCCGAGCGGTGGCCCTCGTCCGCCTCCGCATCCAGCGAGGCGAGCGCCCTCCGCCCTCCGACGAAGCGGCCCGCCCCGGCCGCCGCCGCCGCGCCCCGGCCCAAGAAGAAACCCCGCCGCGTCTCCAAACGGCGCTCCAGCAAGTCTTCGCCCCGCGACCACGCCTCCTTCCCGGCCATCTTGCTCGGCGTCATGAGTGCCCCGCACAACGAGGATGCCATCACATTCCTCTCCGACGGGTGCTCGTTTGTAGTGGTCAACCCGGACATGCTGGCGCGCAACGTGCTGCCAATGCACGCCGAGGCGTTCGGGAAGGGCGTGGGGGAGACGGTGGAGTTTGCGGAGTTCGCGGGGCTGCTGGCGAAGTGGTGAGTGGACCCGTGACATGAACTTTTGTCCTCTCTTAACATCAAACATTATGCGGCTAACGTTCACCTGTGCCATTTGATTCCTTTTCGTTGCAGGGGCTTCGAATCGACCAACGACCCGAAGTATCCCGAGGTCAACGTGTATCGCCATCCCATGTTCCGGAAGGGAGATTGGGAGGCGTGCCTCCAAATGAAGCTGCCCGACGCCGAGGCAACCGGGGAGGAGGGTGCCAAGTCTAACGACGAGGACGAGCCCGGGAAGGACAGCTCTCTTGTCGATAGTGCCAACGCCCCGCAGCCTCAATGGAACAAACCCAAGGCCAAGTCTAAGAATGCCAATGCCGGAAAGGCCCGGGGACGCAACGCAAAGGCCCGGCCCGTGACGCCCCCCGAGCTCCAATCTCTGCTCCCGGGGAATGCGCCGCGCCAATTCCAAAACGCCGCCATCTCTCAGCTCCTCTTGCAATCGCAGGCGCTGGAGCAGATGATTGCCGCGACGGCCCGGACGAGGCAAGGTCTTTCGGGGTTTGGGACGCCCAGCTTCGCCCACAATCCAATGAGCTTACTTGGCAATCACCCGGGCAACCCTCTGGGCAACAGCCTTGGCGGCCTGCCCACCTTTCCGGAGCTGCACGCCCTGTCGATGGGTTCAACTTATCTGCCTCCGCTGGCAATGCTTCCGCCGGCCGTTGCTTCCTCTTTTGCAGCTGCGGCGAGGGCCCTGCCGCAGGCGCCCTCTGACGCCGCAGTCCGGCGCGCCACCAACGACGTCGTCTCTGCTGCTGTGGCGGCGTTGCAACCCCACAACACAGCGCCGGAGATGGCAGGACCGCCACGCCCCGCCTTTCGCTATCCCCCGGCCCCGGCGGTGGCGGTGCCTCCTCCGTCCAGCTCCCTGGACGCTATGACAGCCCTGTTCTTGGAACAGAGTCGGATGCGCCAAATACGCTCGCGCCCCGTGGGGTTGGGCCCGAGTGGTCCGCCTTCCGCGGAGATGCGCGGTCTGTCGGACACAATCGATCGGCAGTCGCTGGCAATGCTGGCGGAGCGAAGAAATGCTGCGGTTTGAGCTTCGGCGGCGACAGACTTGCGGCGGTATTGCTTGCGGCTGCACAATTTTGAGACTTGTTGCTAACGATAATAGTTGAGTCATCATACGGCACCAATGCAGCGCGATTTGCAAGAGTTAGAAGGGAGTGGAAAGGCAGAAGAGAGATCTTCAAGGATACCGCAGCGGCTAAAGTAAATTCAGGATACCAGCAAAACTTCCACCAACTGCGTGTCGAAAAGACGACTGTCGAACGAGCAAGTACTGAACATACTTGGAGCTGGTGGGTCTGGACAGCTAGATGGTCTCCATCATCAGCATCGTAGCTCGACCAGCGGGGGGGTGAGAGGCGGAAGGAGGAGAGCGGCAAGATACCGGAATACTAATTCCTACGTTATTTTTTACAGAGAAGCCTTTCTCCGTCCCGCCCGAGAGGGGGGGGCTTCTCTCCGCCGGCGGCGGCGCCCGCCGTTGGCACTGCGCCCAAGGCTTCCCTTCATCGTCGGCTTTCAAACAAGCTAGATGCCACTCCATAAATTGAAGCCCCCGCTCCATCGGACGTCGATCGAAGCGTGCACATATCACGTGCGTGCTCATCTGCTTCAACCCCCGCATAGGCGCACACCAAGATGAACCACCCTCCGCCTACCCCCATCGAAACGTTGGACGCCACGCTGACATACGGTGGCGGCGAAATCAGCGATAGCTTGGCCATCGTCGACGAATCTCCAAATGAGGACGCCGGCGACAGGAAGCCTTCCAAGAGCAAGGACGCGTTGCAGAAGGATGCCCTCCTCGCCAAGCGGACGTCCCAGATCCTCAACAGCTATCGCGACTTCCTCTACGACCAAGACTTGATGGATGGCGAGGAGGTTTCCTGCTACAAGAGCCGCCTGAGCCAGATGTCGTCGAGCAATCATCGAGGCCCAGGGTTCGCCAGGAAAGGTTCCAACGGGTCGAGTGCAGAGACTGGCTTGCTCAGGGACTCTCACCGCCACATGATATCGAAATCGGCTCGAACGACCGCCGCGGAAAGAGGAA
>JALLAP010000447.1:0-12873 GCA_036939355.1 Thalassiosira profunda | reverse complement strand
CGCCGCCTCCAACATGGATGCGGCCTCTCCCGCCGACCTCGACGAGGCGTGGGGATCTTACACGGCCGCCGAGGTTGGGAAGCGGGCACTGCGCCGGCGGGGATCCTCTGCCACCCAACGGGAGCAGCGCACATCATTATTGCAACTCTCCACCCCGGATCCTCTCTCGCGATGTGCGCCCGCCCGGCAGCCCTCGCATGGTCAAAGAGACAGCAGCGGCAGCCGCGCCAGCTATACGGAGGGAGGGGAGGGCGCCCCGCGCCGGCGGATTGGCGGGGGGAGCAGGGTCGGCGCGACCGTGCCGGGGAAATTCCAGGAGGAGATGGATTCAGATGGGAATGTGGACGGGCACGCTGAGGAAGACGGAGCGCTGGATGGTGTGGAGGGAGATGAACCTCGGGGGCCTCTGAAACGGACGAGCAGCGGCCAGAAACGGGGATCCCTCGTGGACTCTTTGACGGAATCCTTGAAGAGTGTCAAAGACCTTGGGGGATCGAGCCGCAAAGGTGATGCCAACAACAAAGATGGCAAGGAGCAGGCGGACAATCTTACGCCGTCAACAGGCACCTCCCACAGCTCTCGATCTTCGAGGAGTCTGCGTCCAAAAGAGACGGTGGAGATTACGCAGCCGCCGCTGCCGGTGGTGAATGAAGGCAACGCGGTTGATCCTGGAACCGCTGCAGCCGACTCAGCTCAATTGGGTTGCGAAGGGGACGAGGCCGGCCGAGACAGTCTCACGAACGAGTTCAACCAGCTCCTCGCCTCTGATGAGACCGGAAGCAGCAACCGCATCCTCGTCCAACTCAAGGCCCTGGCTGCCACGCCTCCTGCCGACCGCTCCTCCTCGACGACCGTGTCCCGCTTCCGCCCGAGCCTCGTCAACGACTTCCAGCAGGCGGCTGACCGGGAATCGTTCCAGCAACGGATTTCCACGTCGCACAGCACGCGCGGGTCGGAGGTGGAAGGGGCGGCGGACGAGGGGGGCGTGGACTGGCCGAGCCCCGTGTCGTCGCTGGGCTCGCCGCCGACGGTGCCGAGGGGGGGACGGAAGGAGTCCCGCGGCCATTCCGGTGAGGCGGCGTTCCAGCCCATTGCGAAAGAGGACGGTGCCTCCTCTGCGTCCAAGGAGGACATGGGGCTGATTGGGAGGCATGGGGGTGAAGCTGGCAAAGGGAGCCCGCCACTGCATCCGTCACCAACTGGACATAAATTCACTAGCCAGGACGGAGCTCGGCGTCGATCAATCACCTACGAGGATGAGCCCTCGATGGATCACCTGGACTTTGGCGACGACGACGACGAAACTGACAGCCGGGATAACTCTGGGAGGGGGGCATTGCACGCTTCTGCCTCCTCGTTTGGGCACGCGTTGCAAAAGACAAACGTCGGAAGGAAAGTTATTCGTGACCTCAGAGCCTCGATACGGAGTGGATCAGGGTTTCAGATTGATGCAGAGGAATCTCCGGCAGTTTTGACCACAAAGGAAGAGAAATCCCCAGAACAAGCAATGCCATCCGACCGAACGGATGTGGCCAGGAGGAGACCGACAAGAGCGTCAGACGTGTCGTCTCTTGATTCGTATGCGTCTCCCGTCTTACAAGTGAACAAAGAGAGGAGTGGTTCGTTCTCATCGCTCGACTCCCTCGCTTCGTCTACTCAACAGGAGAATGCCCAGGCATTGGTGAGTAAGAAAGCAGAGACACCCAACCACGATAGGTTGGCGGAGAATGCTCCTCGAGGAGCTGATGCCCCCATTGCTGGCCGCAACCTGCACCGCAGTCCAGGTGACAGGGATGGGTTGTCTTCTCGGGGGTCAGTGAGCAGCCAGCCTCTCACTCCGGATACGCGAACATCGAATCGATTGGAACGAAGGTCCAGCAGAGACAGCAGCCTAAGCTTTGGTGACTTGGATGGCGGCGACAACGCGAATCCATTTCGGGCATCCGGCCTTGCCCACGATGTAGCGCTGCACTTGGAGCACTCGACGAAAAGTTTGCACACAGCTTACAGCTCCGATGGAATCGACCTCATCGATCTAAATGCGACCGATGAAGGCCGAGAGGACTTTGATTATGCTATGAGAGCGTACACGAACGCAATCAAGTATGGTCACTTTGATTTTGATAGCGATACAGCCTTCGACGAGAGTGCCGCGTGGGAAGGCGATGACGAAGTGCTTGTCGCTCGGGCATACATGGGACTGGGCTTTGCGAGGCAAATCAAGGGAGAGCTGGAAAGCTCATTGGACGCGTACACCAAAGCCTTGAACGTATGCGAGGAGGACGATCCCATGAATGCTTCGATCCAATACACAATTGGCACTGTTCTCATTGAAATGCAACGTCAGATGGAGGCGGTGGAGCATCTCACAAAGGCTCTTCAGCTGTTCAAGCAACGGGACCCTGCATCTGATGGTGGCGTGAGGGAATCCATATTGACCACGGAGGGTATGCTCTTCAGCGTGCTAGGAGAAACCAACCGCGCCCTTGACTGTTTCCAGAAAGCTACAATGACCTTCCAAAGCTCCAATTTGTCGTCCGCGCTGAATCTCAAGTTCGCCGGAGTGATGCACGAACTTGGAGACCTCTTGAGCCAGCAAGGACAATACGAAGCCTCGGCTACCTGCTTCAACTTTGGGCTTGAGATCAGGAAAGCGCTCCTTGGCGACTCGTTCCTTGTTGCTCGCACGCACTACAGTCTGGGCGTCACAAAAGCAGCTCTGGAGCTGCACTCCAACTCGGACGTCACATCTGCTGGGCACCTCGAGGAAGCGCTTAGAATCTGCCAGGAAGAATTCGGGGGCGACGAACACGTGCAGTCAGCGATAATAATTCATGCACTGGGCGTCCTCCACGAGAGAAGAGGGGACTTCCATGCTGCATCTGTTTGGTTCGCCAAGGAGCTCGACGTGCGAAAGTTGTTGTTTGGAGAGGGTGAGCACCGAGTTGCGTTATCTACATTGGTTTCTATTGGCGCATCTCACCTCCTTGCTGCTTATCTTCGTTATGCAGACCACAAGACCGTAGCCTCCGTCAGCTCCAATCTCGGAACGTGTTTCTACAACTGCGGCAAGTATGATCTTGCGATATCCACATTCGAGGATAGCCTGAGATACGTGTTGCTGGAACCGGACAGGAGTCCAAACGAAGTTGCAGAGGCACTGTACAAAATTGCTAGCTGCCATGACAGCCTCTGCAACTACGACGAAGGTGTGTTTTGTAACTTGACTGCTGCTTGTCGCATAACTGCCACTGCCTCACTTCCAAACTCTCTGCACTACTAGCGCTCGAGAGGTTTCACGAGGTGAAGCAGCTGAGGGAGTCTCTCTTTGGTATTGAAAGCGGCCCAGTGATCCAGACCATGCTGCGTATCGGCAACCTTCAACTTTGCAAAGGCGAGGTGAAGAAAGCTCTTGACTGTTTCAGCGAGATATTGGACATTGGATACGCGAGCGACTCTGTCAATGCCGTGGAAGTTGCAAATGCTCTCTACGGCAGAGGATGCGCTCAATTGTGCGGCTTTCATTTGACGGACGCGATGAAATCATTCACCGAGTCGCTGAACTGGAAACTGGCGGCGCTGGGCGAGAACGATCCGGGTCTCGCTTGTATCTTCTATCAGATGGCACACGTCCATCTCGAACAATCCCAGCCCGAGGAGGCCATCACATGCTTTGAGGAGTACTCGAGGCTTCAGAAGCTGGAACCGCAGAGAAATCTTCACGACAATGCAGAGATTTGCTACGCAGAGGGCATCATGGCCAAGTTGAAGGGAAGGCAGGACATTGCGCTCTCATTCTACAACCAAGCCCTAGCCATGTTTGAGACGTTGTTCGATGGCGGCGACCACGAAAAGATTGCAAGCCTTCACTTTGATATTGGTTGTGCGCACGCAGCCCTGGAACAACCAGACGCTGCTCTAAGACACTTCCACACTTGCCTTCGCCAGAGGAAGAAACTGCTCGGTGGTCACGTGGATGATTGCTATGGTGCCGCCGTGGCGCAATGTCTCTTCAAGCTTGGCTCGCTCAGCTTGCGACAACAAAACTACAACGACGCAAAACAGCTGTTCGAGGAGTACATACGGATCCGCGCCGAGGGAGAGGGCGACCCCGACGAGGAAATGGCGCAAGCGCTGACGCTGATGGGGGACTCGCAGAAGGAGACAGGCGAGAAATCCAAGGCCCAAATCAACTGGATGTCGGCTTCGGAAATCTATCAACAGCTGGGATACCCCGACAATCACCCGAAGCTGTCCAAGCTCCGCGTAAGATAGCGGACGCCCCCCGGCGCCTTTGGCTTGCCCAGTCGGAAGAGTGTGCTGGCTTCTCAAAGATCGGTCTCAAGCGTAAAGCTCTACAATTACTGTACCATTGCAAGTCTGTGCCGGCGCTTCGTTTCGTTCTGTTTAGATGTGTCATCCGAGTTCTAGATGGGAGAGGACCTCTTTCCTCGCTTTGCCACTGGTAGGTTCCAGCTGCGCACCATTTCGTACAAGATTGAAAGAAGGCATACGTCCTCACTGAGGGAGTAGTAGCCCAAGTTGCCACCGTACTTTCGAGGTGAATGGTGCATCACACGCTCGAGAACGTGAGGTGACAGCTCGAGAGAGATGTCTCCTAACTCTAATCCCAAGTGATGACCATTGCTCCCCTCGCTATTTCTGGTAGAGAAGAGGTAGTATATCTTCCGTCCAATCCGCCTCTGTTCAACCTCGATTCGTTGCATTTTTGGAGAGGGGGAATCGCAGTTGCTGATGTAAAAATCAAGGCCAAGACCATAAATGGTGCATGTGTGATTGGAGTTCACGACCGACTTCACACTGGTGCAATCACAGAGTGCACCGAGAAGAGCTTCGCTGCCAACTTTCGTGATGTTGTTCCCTCTGAAATCAATTCGTTCGAGGGTGTTGTTTCGGCTGAGGGCTTTTGCAAGCAGCGCAGAGCATCGCCGTCGTCAAAATTATTGTCCATCAAATCAAGACTCTTCAAGTGAGGATTGTTTGTGGCGACGAAGTCCGGGAGATCGGTGGCTCCGTTGGTCCGAATGTTATTCGAGCGGAGGCCAATGTTGTATGTTTTCGTTCCGTGCAGGAGAGAAAATGCCAAAGGAAGAAGGTCGTGGCCATTCATTCTTTCGCCGCAAATCGAATTGAGACTGAAGGAATTCAGAGATGGATGGCTGTCCACAATATCAAACAGACGCCGCAAGATTTCCGCTGTGTCAACACGAGTCCCACCCCAATGCAATCTCTTCAGCCCCGGATTACTTTGTGCATATTTGACAGCAAAATCAATGCCATTGGTGCTGCTGGGACAGTTGTGCACCTCCAACGGTTTGTTCTTCTGCTTCAGAGCCAACGTGAGCATATGAACAACAGAAGAGTGCAGTTCGACATCGCTAAGTCGAAAAACGTCGTGGTACCCCGGCTCATGCGTGTATTGCCGAATAGCATTTGCAAGCTCTTGCCAATGTGGAAGAAGGATGTTGTCATGGCGAAGGATCAATCCATTCGGGTCCAGAGAGCCTCCTTTCAAAGTAATACCACACTCCAATTCCTCGCCGGACCTCAGTTTGAGAGTTGTCAACTTCACCTCTTGAAGAAACTTTTCCATCCTCTCTACATTGGCCTCGTCATATCCAAGCGCAATCCAATAGCTGGATGGTACGGGGGGCGCAGAGTAGTCTTCATCCCGCAATTTCTTCCGACCGCACCCATTGCAGTGAGTCTTGGCATTTTCAAAACACTGGGTGCATCTCGGAGCATACTTCTCATACTTATCCGATAAGTACTCCGTGTATTCACTGCACCACGTGCATTCCCAACCCACGGGATGACAATCAGTGCAGATTGCTCTGCTGCAGAAATTGTAGGGGCAGTAGCAGTAACGTGTCGTGCAACACTTCAGGCAGAGAGTTCGATTGCAATGATCGCAAGTCTTGATGTAACCTTCTTCCCGGCAGAACTTGCACGTCCCTTCCCCACATGCATCGCACTTGGTAAGCGATGCGCATTCCAAGCAGCAATTTATGTCACAGCGGGGTCGACTGCACGCATTCATAGGTAGACAGCCCGAACAGCAAGATTTGCCCCCGCTGCGGGGGCACCCTTCTTCAAAATCACACCACCATGTGGACGAGCAATCGTCGCAGTACTCTTTCTGGCATCGTTCGCAATAGCTAACAATATTGCCGTCCTCCTCGCAATCCTCGCAGTACATTGCCCCGCAATCATAGCATGTGTAGCCTTGATTGTGGCCATCGTTGAACCAAGCGAGGGTGCAGCGACAGGGCGCCTGCGAGCAATCGGAGCATGGATGCAGCCGAGAAGGCCCAATGGAATGGTCGCAGGGTTGCCCAGTTCGCCAACTTTTCCCCGAACACGGAGGAGCGGCCGTGTAAAGGTGTTCGGCATAATTGCGGTGAAACTGAGTGAGGGATTGGCTCTCCCCAGCCTTCCATTTGTGCGGCAACGCCAAATATCTCAATCCGTTCCCCTCGGTATCAATGATGCTTTGCAGAATGGGGATGACGATCGCTTCTGAGAGCAACCCCCCTTCAATCTCAGGGCTCTCAAACTGCCCCACCAAACTCAGATCGATGACTTGCAATGCCGTCGAACCCCGCATGGGCTCCAATCCCCGGCCGGTGATATTCAGACAATTCGCCAGCTTGAGTTTGTGGAGGGTGTGCGCCCCCGCGCACGCGAGGCACGCGAGGATTGCGCCGAGATCGTCGTCCGACAACCTCATCGCCAGCTCTTTCTCGACCTCCTCAAAATCCAGGACGCTCACACTCCCGGGAGGCACCACCGCCTGGACCCCGGCAGAGGGGAGGGCGGCGGCAAACAGCACCCGCGAGGGAAGGGCGAGGTACTGCCCGACTATTGCGAGGACACCGTCGGGGAGGGAGGCCAGCCCGGCGTCGGCGGGCATCAGCTTTTGCCGGCTGCTGCTCGCATCCGTCTTCGCGTGCACCACTTTCGCAGGACGCCTCAAACCTATCCACCCCAAAATTGATTCCATCTTCGCGCGGGCACAGACCCCCACTACCCACCAATACCCGCTCAGCTGCACAATCGAGGAGCGGGGGGCTGCGTCTCCTACTCGCGCCTATTCGCTGCCCCGCCGCTCCGCGGGCGGGCCAGGCAGAGGCAGAGAGAGCAGAGAGCTGAAGGCTGAAGTCTGATTGTCGGTCGCTACACCTACGTAAAATCGCCCCGTTCTTCTCGCCCCTCCCGCCCTCGCCCTCGCCCGCACGCCCGCACTCTTTGTTCTGTTCGGCGACCGACCCTCTAGCCCGCCCCCGCTCCCCGGCGCACCGGAGGAGGGCAGGAACGCAAGGACCGAGGTGGACGAGGCCCGAACTTTGTTCGACCGTATTAATTTGGGGGGGAAGAGGCGCGCTGTCTCTCTCGTTCAAGCAACTCCAACGCATTGACTTAGTGCACCGTGCACTTTGTTCTGGTTCAGCACCTCTCCCCGCCAAGGTGCAGCAATTCTACACGGCGCAGACAGTACGGAAGGGACTGGAGCGGCATCGTAACCACAACCATGCCGTCCCTCCTCTCCAACCTCAAGTCGGCCCGGGAGTGGGTCACCCCCACCCTCAAATCGTCCGCCTTCCTCAGCCGCGGCGTCCTGACGCCCGAGGAATTCGTCGCGGCCGGGGACGAGCTGGTGTACAAATGTCCCACGTGGACGTGGGAGGCGGGCGATCCCGCCAAGCGGAAGAAGCACCTGCCGGCCGACAAGCAATTTTTGATGACGCGGAACGTCCCGTGCGCGGCAAGGGTGAGCGAGATGGAGAACGTGGTGGCCGTCAGTGGAGATGAGGCGGGGGAGGACGACGATGGGGACTGGCTCGTGAGCCAGGTGCTTACGGCGGAGGAGCAGCGCAAAAGGGAAGAGAAGGCGCTGGAGGACGAATTTGATATCCTGGACGACGAGGGAGAAGTGGTGGCGACGGGGGAGGTGGAAAAGAAGGTGGCAGAGATGAAGATTGGGGGCGAGGATTCGTCCACACCCGAGGCCGATGCAGGCGCAACTGCAGATGCTGCCGGGGGAGACGACGACGAGTACGCCGACATGGCCGACTTCGAGGACGACGCCGTGTTGGAAGATGAGGCGGCCGTCGCCACCGCCGACACTGTCTCAGACAACGACAACGTCGTCAAGGTCCGGTCCTACGACGTCTCCATCACATACGATAAATACTACCAGACGCCCCGCGTCTGGCTCACGGGCTACGCTGACGACGGCTCCCGCCGCCCATTGACCGGAGAGGAGATGATGCAGGACGTCATTTCGGACTACGCCAATCGGACCGTGACGGTGGAGAATCATCCGCACGTGAGCGGGCCGCACGCGAGCGTGCATCCGTGCCAGCACGGGGCGGTGATGAAGACGATCGTGCGGAATTTGACGAAGGAGAGCGAGAATGGGGAGGAGGGAAGCGGCGGGCCCAGCGTGGAGATGTATTTGTTCATCTTCCTCAAGTTCGTGAGTTCGATGATCCCCACCATCAGTTACGATTTTACGATGGATGTATCGGCATCAACGAAGAAATAGATGGCGGAAGGGTGGATGAAAGAGTGGAATGGAAAGCAGCAGCGAGTGGGATGGAAAAAGCCAGCGAGGTGCGGCCAAAAGTGTGTTGTGGTTGGACCAAAAGAAGGTGTTAGCTTGCTGGTTGGAATAGAGAGAGTATTGTGGTGTTTGTGCCAAGATGAAGTAAAGCGAGCTTATGTAGAGCATCAATCGGCATCGTTGCTTCCTTCCACACCTCTGCTTCCGTCGCCAAAGGAATGCCAAGCTACGAGCCAGCCGCTCGTCAATTTCATTTGCCATTCAGCTTCTCGACGGTTTGGCAAATATCCTTGAGCCGGACTTCGTACGGCGTTCCGAAGACGGCCTCCTCCACAAGCTTGCGGACCTCGGCCACCTCCTCGACCATGAACGGATCGCAAAGGCACTCCGAGAAGAAGGCACCAACCATCTGCTCGAATTGCAATACTTCGACGAAACGATTCTCGAGGTTGTATCGTCCATTTTGATAAAACGTTTCCTTCACGAAACGCACCAGACGGTGCTTTGTGAGGACGGCGTTCAGGTGCTTCTCGCACTTGTCGTATAGCTCCTTGTCGTTGCCCTTTGCTGGGCTGAAGCGGTCCTTCGCCTCCAAGAACTTATCCTTCACCGCCGACAGCGACGCGTGGCCCCGGCTCATGTCCAGGGCCTGCGTGACGAGGAGGACGCCGCGGGCCTTGTGCTGGGCAGGGCTCATCTCGCTCTGACCCTCATCGATGGCGTGCACCTGCTTCGCAAGCTTCAGGTCCGCGAACCTCCGGAAGGCAAAGTCGGCAAGGCTCACGCCCTTCTTCCGCGCTGACTTGCTGTTGGGCTCCACAAGGTACAACTGACTCCGAGCGCGCGTCAGCGCCGTGTACAGCATCATGGCTTGATCCTGATCGATTCAAGAGAGGTGAGTTTGTAGGTCAAATGATTGATACTGAGCACACAAGAACTTACGGCTATCTCAGGGTGGGTCTGCAGTCACGACGTAGCAAGTGAAGGCGTCAGAGAAGAAAGGCACCAAACACTTACAAGCACATGCCAGTTCCTGTCTCACCATGGTGTAATCACAGTCGAGGAGGGTCACGCCTCCCACCTTTTCCGCGGAGGAGGTGGTTGTGATTTTCGAGGACGACGACAACCATCGAAGTACGTTTTGCCACTGTTCGGAGCTCTCCTCCATGAAGCCAAAGAAGCCCAGCAGCGCACAAGCATCGAACTGTGCGAAAGGGCGAGCGTTGAGCAAAGATGCATTGGCCCAGAAAAAGCAGTACAAGAGACAAAAGCGCAAACCTACCTCCAGCCCCTTGGCCTCCCGCACTCCGAATACGTCGTTCGTGATGCCCGACTCCCTGAAGGTGGTTCGCAGCTCACTGACCAGTTCGTCAGGAGCGAGGAAGACAACGTTGCCTCCTCTGAAAACCTTTGGGTCGGCCAATTGAGAAACGCTTCCAATCCGAAGCATTTGGGGCAGCTTGCCCTTGATAAGCGCCCTCTCCTTGGCATCGGGAACCTGGAAAGAGCGAGCCAGAATGCGTCGAATGCACTTCCCCATTTCCAGGTTTTCCGCGTGGGTGCGGTGGTTCGTCCTCAGCTCGATCTTTTGCAGCACGTCTTTGACATGTGTGCGATCGTCCGAGATCAACCGATGCATCACATCGTTCACCGTCCCTTCCCTCATCTTGATGCCCAACTCGACACTCTGAGCCGGATCGGCGCTGAGGAACAGGGAGCGGATGCTGCTGCTCATTCGAGCAAACAGCGCCAGGTCGACTTCGAGCAGAGGAGGAGACATGGTGGTTGAGGAATGAGCTTTTGATGCACACAAGTTGTGACCGGCCTGCATATCACCCACCTTCAGTAAAGTCCTGAGCCTCGTCAGCCGCGACAATGTCAAAGCAAAAAGGATACAAAGGACTGTCGTGGTCGTCCAGAAGACCGGGCTCGCCCATCTGGACTCGTTTGGTCCATGGAACGAACGCGCGGTCACGGAAGGTGCTCGGCCCGTGGGTGAGTACATACAGGCTCCGATCCATCTGGGCGAGAGACAAATAGGAGTTTCAGATGCGCACTCAAGAGTAGTGTGTAAGACGCAGTGGAACTCACCTCATCCCAGACTCCGTTCGATTGGCGCCATTCCTCGTACTTCGCGAACAACTCGTAGCACAGCACCCTCTGTTGCTCCGTCAACCCAAACGTTTTGGGGAGGGACAAGTACTCATCCAACGTGAGAGGGACCTTCGTCTCCACGCACTTCGAGGAGCTCTTCATGGTAATGATAGCATACCATAGAGTCAGTGGCTCGATCTGGGCTGCACTCATCGCCTTTCGCTCGTTCTCGTTGAGATGCACCTGGACAAATTGCCGCGAGAATGACACGCCCGCATCGCTGTCGCAATCAAACCTCACGCGATCGAATTGCACGAATGATGTGTAGTCTTCCTCGTCGTCGGGTGTCACACGCTGCGAAAGGAGCTGCATGAGCTCGTCGTACGTTGACATGGACAGATTCTCGAGACCGTCTGGTGAGAGAGAATGGAGGTGAGTTGCGAAACAGAAGATGGCAAGCAAAGGACAGCGAGGGGTTTGACTCACCTTTCCTCTTCTCTTCAACGGCAGTCTTGATCACGTTGATGAGACGAGGCAGACGCGTTACAACAAGGATTTTCTTGCTTGGGTCCTCGTCCACGACCTTCTTGATCAAAAGGAGAGTCTTACCCGTACCCGCGCCGCCCAAGATCTGGCTACTCATGTCTTGGCGCTCAGCGGCCAGAATGCCTTCACTCTCCGCAGCCTCCTCTTCAGTCGTCCGGAAAATGGCTCGATTCACTAGCTCCTCCGAGTAAACAATACGCTTCTTCGCCGAGAACGAGGGCTCCAGGATGCGGAGGAGATCTCCTTGGTCAACATTGACGATGTATAAATCCATTGTGGACGTCGTCCAGATTGACGTACTGTGGAGATCCAGGAGGTGCATCTGGGATAGGCAACAAGATGAGCAAGAGGTGACACTTCAATTAAAACCAATGCCGCTGAGGACCACTTACATCGCGCCCGAGCTCGAGCACATCGTCCTTGTGCGACAGGAATCGATCATCGAGCTCGTGCTTGGCTCGAATGAACTCTGAGTTCGATACGAGCGTTTTGAACAGAGAAGCTTCGTTGCTCTCTGCGATAGCCCAAACAAGGATGCCGATTTGTGTCTGTCCTTCCGCTTCGCCGGAGACAAATGGCGAAAAGAGCACTACCTTCCGGCCAGACTCGCATTCGAATTCAGCTCCGAGCAGCTCAAAAGTATGCGTGGTTCCAACAATAGCCCGACGCTTGACTTTTGTGGGCTGCACATTGGGCCGACGAATCGAGCTCGGCTTCAACCCCTCGAGACACTGGACAAAGTTCGACAGCGCCATAAAGTCTTCAGACTGGGTCGTCAAGCACCAGTTGTGGACTTGGCTGTCGAGGAGAACAACTCGGCGAACGTGGTCAGAGTCAATCTCATTCACTGTCAGGCGAGCTTCGAAGCAAGAGAAGTCCATCATCTGTTCCTTGTCCGTCAAAACGCCCATCCTTTTGTTGGGATCGTTCTCGCACGTCTCGGGAGACTCCATCAACGACTCAGCAGGGAGGGCTGCATTCTGGGCCACGACAAGAGCGTCGTCCCAATCTTTGGAGGCCTCGACGTTCACAGCCGTCATGTCTTCGAGGCAGCTGAAGGCGCCGATTTGCTTCCGGGGCAAGCTCCCGCCGTTCTGCAGGATGAGATCGGTCACTTCCTCGAAGTCAAATCGGAACGCGTAATCGATCGCTTGGAGGCCCTCGTCGTTCATGACAGTCGGCCTCGCACCAATCTTGAGGCAAACGCGCACAGTCCGTATGTCATTGCTGCAGGTTGTTGGAGAAAAGATGTCAGATGTCACGCGATGTGAGCAAAAAAAAACAGAGGAAGCAAGGCGAAGCTAACGACTCTCACTTTTGGGAAGCCGTCATCAAAAAGGTATGTCCCCTTTCGTCGCGGGTGTTGTCGATGCTGAAATCGGGGTCTTCTTGCTGCCCGGTCTTCTTTCCGTCTGAGATTTCTAGACGCAGCTTTTCCAGCTCCCTCGTCTTCTGTTCGATCATTGGCTCCAAGCCATTCTTTCCTGCCTTGACCATTCTCTTGCACTCTTCCAAGCGTTTTGTTTCTTCGTCGATTTGCTCAGTGACGAGTTCGACCGCCGAGCTCGAGGACCTTTCAGCGTTGGCGCGGCGAGCTGCAAACTTTCCTGTCTTCTCTCCATTCTCCGCCGCCAACCTCTCCTTTT
>JALLAP010000446.1:0-12850 GCA_036939355.1 Thalassiosira profunda | reverse complement strand
GGACGATCACACCAACGTCTGTATGGTGCTTGACATAGATCGCACTCCCCGCGCATACTCGGGCTCCCGGTTGGGAGGCGCTGTTGGCATGCACAAGGCTTTTGCCACTATAGCCGTGGTCTGATGGTAAGGTGAGGCTGGTTAAAACCATCACTTGCCCCCTCGGTTGGGGGGGGGGTGGGAGGCCGCTCTACTCGGCGGCCTCATTGGCTGGTATCTGTGGGCGGACTGGCACGAGGTACCGCAGGATAGAGTCGCGATGCTCCACCGCGGTGTTTCGCTCCCTCTCGTACGCCGCCTTGGCGACGTCGAGTTGCCGAAGCCACTCGCGCTTCGCGCGGCGACTGAGGCTGTGTATGGTGGCCTCGTCGTACCCTGCAAGGGTTTGATCAGAGGCTGCCAAAACGTCCTGTCTGTGCTGCATAAACCACTGCATTCGCTCCGCCATCCGCTCCTCCTCCGCTGCATCGAACTGATTCTGCTGCCGATGGAGGATATCGTTGCGTGCTGTCCACAGTGGGTCCACTATTGTGTCCCAAATCATGCGCTGCAGGGCGTCCACTTTCCGTCGAGGGTGCTCTGCTCCTGTCGCTGCAATTGCAGCTTCCCACTTTTTCGAAAGGAAGCCTCGAAACATGAACTTCATGCCCAGTTTCATCTGGTCTTCGATGGCTTCTCGTATATCGCGTGCGTAGCACGGGGAAACGAATGCATCGTCTCCTCTGAAGTATTTTCGGAAGACTTCGCAGAAGGCCCTAACCACGACCTTCGGGATCTTCGAGGCGATGCCTTTCTTGCGTAGCAATGCTATCGTTTCCTTTCGTCGCTTTTTCATCAGCTCGTGCGGGCATCTGAGCATGTGGTCGATGGTCTCGTCCTTGTGTTTGCATCCCGGGCACTGTGAAACGCCACTGATGTGGCGGCGCATGTGCATTGTGGGCAGCCAGCCGTGCATCGTCTTGCACGTCTGCATTTGCTTAACGTAAGTCAGCCGCCTTCGTACCCTTCCGATCGATGCCCAATTAACAGAGTCGATTTCGTCGTCAGTCCACTCATACTTCTGCCTCATGTACTCTCGCATTGGCTCAGAGTTTCTGGCACGATGCAGTTCTCGCTTCCATTTCGAGGTCACGTACCTCCCTCCTATGATCAGCTGCGCCTTCTGCCCTGGCAGTGGGAGTCGTTGCGTCGCTGGGAGAGCTGGCATCGTGTCCTGCTCGAGGCGAAGCCTCGTCGTCTCGCTGGCCACTGCATCGCATGCCACGTTGATTTGGGCCTCCTTGCTGAGTGGCTTGGGCTTTTCCATGATTCTCTCGTATGGATTGAGAGGTCGCGGTTTGGCCATACTGCCAGCAATGAGGTCAATCACTTGCTGCTCGCCGGGTGCCAGTTCGTCCTGGAGGCGCTTTTTGTCGTCACCCTCTGCATCGCTGTCTGACTCCACGCTGCTGGTGCTCACGCTGTTCTCTGCGGTCGAGGCCTCGTCGTCGTCCCACATGTCCTCCGACTGTATCGTATCGCTCCCTCCGCTGTAACTACTGTCAGGGGAGGAGCGGTCGTCGAGCTCGTCGAGGGTTTGGGGGTTGGCGTCGGCTGGCTGGCGCATCGCTTTCTCCTCCTCGCAATCGATGACCATTCCCTGTTGACGTTTGGGCTCCTTCTCCTCCTTCGCCTCCTGCTTGCCCTTCGTGTCCTGGTGCCCATAGACGTGACGGCACGTGACATGGAAGTCGACTCGATTTCTGAGATGGTGGATGGCGAGGATCATGTCGGCGTGTGCTTGCAGCATCTGCTTTGGGGACTGAAGAGGCGTCTCGCTGTTGATCACAACCTGCTCGTTGTCGCACCATTGTTCCACCTCTTTGGGCGTCATGCCCAAATAGTCGACGTGCTCGAGGCTGCGGTACACTCCATTGGCCTCTGCTCTATACGACGACGTCCCATTGGTGATGTCAACGTCGTCGAGCAGGACTGTCGCAATGAAGTGCTCGTCGCCGGAGCCACTGGTTCCCAACCACGCTGCTGACGATACCTGCTCGTTGATGTGCACCGATCCGTCGCTGCCCAGCGTGATTACTTCTCGTTGGGGGTCTGTGATTGTATTCACCATCAGATGCCCCGGAGGGGGTTTGGATTCGTTCAATTCCACTGACAGATCGAGGGGTCTCTGCGTCCATATCGACTTGCCCACCTGGCGATATTGCACTGGGTGGCTCTCGATTGGCAGTGCGTCGATCACGCGCTGGAAATGGTAGAACCCAGTGCCTGGCACTCGTTGCCGGTGCTCGCGCAGCTCGCCTTCGAGCGTTCGAAAGATGAGGCTCGTCTCTGTTCTATAGCAGTACCACCAGGTATTGCGTTCGACAGGGTGCCACTTGCCCAGCGGTTGGTCAAGTGCCATGCTGTGGGACAATCGCTGGTGTTCTGGGGAGAAGACTCCGAATGTTCGTCGAATGCACGCTTTGAAAAGCTTGAAGTAGGCTGTCGGCGGTTGAGGCAGGTCTGGCCATAAGAGATCAGATCCTGCCTGCCAGCTGCCATCGAAGTGCCCATCTGGGATGTAATCTCCAGAGGGGCTCGCCATGTCTGCGATCGTTACCACACGCAAGTAGAGGCGAACGTAGTTTGCTTTCCTCAGCGTTGCCTTCGAGAAGAGTCCAGACGCGACCAGGCGTTCCATTATGCTCTCGTCTCCAATGCGCTGGAGTTTGGGCGTCCATGCGTCCTCGAGCCACATCGATCCTTCGATTTCACCAAGCCTCCTGCGTACACTGAGGAAGAAGCTGTTGCCGACATAGTCGATGGGTAGGTCTGTGTGCTCCATGATCGGTCGCACAAAACCTGTTCTCAATTGGACATTGTCAATCGTCGTGAGCATCGCGTTGGCGACGTCTCTGTCCCAGCGAGCCTCTTTTAGGAGGTATGGTATCTGAACCTGGTCCTGCAGCGTCATTAAGTCCGGGAAGGCCATCCCTCCGAATTCGAGCGGCCCAAATATAACTGCGTTGGGCATGTTGCGATTCATACGAAGGATGGGCAGGAATGTTTGCCTCAACATTGTGTTGTATGGTTTGCATTCCTTTTCGTTCCAGCTCGTCAAGTGGAGGGCGTAGGACAGTTTGGGGATGACGCGGCGGTAGAGTGCTGTATGCGCCTCCTCCTCTGTGAGGTATGCGCCCTTAATCGAGTTGCACACCTGCCGCAGGCCGTCGAGTGTGGCTTCGTGGTGAGGCTTCTGGTTCCCATCTGGGCAGAGCCTGTACCCCAATCCGACGTTCGGCTCGTTGGGTGCCAGGAAGTTGATCACTGCCACTCCTCCCTTTCCATCCTTCATCACCAATTGTTCGTCTGTCTCGTGCACGAGTTGCAGCTCTCCCTTCACCAATTGCCATGCGAGTATCTGCCAGTTGACTTTGTGATACGCAATGGACTGGCCCGTCCAATTCTGCACGTCGTTCCAAATCTGCGCACTCTCCTCGAGCTTAGCAACCAGGTTTGGGATCGATCGAGGTGCCATTGGAGGGTCAGTGACATGGCCGTCTGTGTCGTCCACATACGCAAGGCTCGTGTGCTCGATGCAACGTCCAAGCCAAGGGCTGTCGAGGTGGAGGCCTGGGGCGAGTTCGTCGTGGGCTCGCAGGACCGTGTCGCTCTGGATAACGTACGCCGCAGGCACGTCTGCTTTCCCCTGGATTTCGCCTCCAATATTGGGCTCATCTGCCTTTTGGCTGTAGTGCGCCTCAGAGACTCCCAACCCAGTGCACACGTGGCGTTTCATCCGCGAAATGGCGAGTGATCTGGCTCGTAGCACGTTCTTGCTGACTCCATACTTCTGCAGGAGCACGTTCGTTATTTCGTGCCATATCCGGTCGAAGCAGGCGGCGAGGTCGTGTAATATTGACGCCATGTCCCTGTATGCCATCCTGGCAGTTTCGAATGTGCAGCATTTGATGATGGCCAAGTCGATCGCCTGCCGATTGGGCCTGCACCCGTGCTGCGTCGTTATTGGGTTGCACGATTCGTAGTTTCGTAGGATCTGCTTCGAGAAGAACTTGAGGCAGGTATTCAGCTCTGGGCACACCAATCCAATCAGTCGCAGTCTGTGTATTCGCACGTCTCCCTTCTTCTTCTCCAGCATGAAGTCGGTCATGAATTCCCAGTAGGGGTTTGAGAACCCATACATGAAAGGTAGGCTGAACAGGATGCTCATGAAGCTCGACAGGAATCGGCTTCGTGCTATGGCCTTCCACACAGTGTAATTGAGAGCGTTTGGGTGGCTGGCTGTATTTTCGTCTGCCGTCTTGAACATGAGTTGGAACTCTGCGAGATCGATCGCTCCAACACATGGCGGCACTTCCTTCTCCTTGTCCGTTCGCTTGATCATTCGAAGCCAGGTCGCGAGAGTGTCTGGAATCTCCATGTCCGTGAGGGGTTCTCCTGCTAGCACCCTGTCTGCTGCTGGCGAGAGTCCAAAGTCTTCGCGTAGTTCGGGGAGGGGCGGTTGGAGGCTCGCGCTACCTTCCAGCTCGGTTTGCTGCAGATGCCTCTTGTTGCGTTCCAGCATAATCGCCTCGATTTCGGTTGGCGCCGTCACGTTCTTCCACATCTCTGCTGGGCGAGGGAGCGTTCCAACCACCTCAATTCTGTTAGCTATCTCGTCCACTCTCACTGCCACTAGCACCGCGTCGTTTGGTAGCACCTTGATCACGTGGTGGCGGAAGAATCTCCCGCTGCCATCTGATGGGTGGGCCTCAAACGAGCCCTTGTCGTAATGGTAGATCTCGAGAGCAGAGTCTGAATAGTACCAATCTGAGGTGGGCACTTGAACTCGATCCAGTGTCCCTCTGGCTCCTTTGGTCACGCCATTAAGCTTCCTGTTCATTGCTCTATCCTTCGTCGTTTTCTTCATCTCCTTTAATTCGTTGGCCCATTCAGGGTTGCCTTTCGCTCGTGCTCTGTTCTGGGCTATCTGCTCGAGCCACTCGATGCGTTTCTCTGCTGCTCTATATTGCACTTTGCGCAGGTTCGTTCGCATTGCCCTCGCCTCTTTTCGTAGTTGCCGGTTGCTCTTGCTATACAGCTCGTCCACGTCGAGGTCTGTAAGGCCTGCTCTCTTTCGCAGTGCTGGCGTAATTGGGGCTCCCCTCGTCTGGCAGTCCATTGTCTGCAACACCACTCCCAGGCATCGCCCGGCTGTCGTCAAGTCTGGGGAGCGTTCGTAGGCGTACTTTCGCCTTCCAACCTTCTCCAGCACAGTGCGTGCTACTTCGATGAACTTGCCATATATCGTGCAGTACTCTCGCATGTTGCGAGGCGTTCGTCCTCGTGAAGCAAATTTCTCCATGAGCTCGAAGGTGCGTCTTTGCAGCTCCCAGTTCTGCGTCGCTGGTATCAACTCCTCCAGGAATCCCTTGACTTTGTCGGTTTGCTGCAGACGAAATTCGCGCGTGTGGGTAGTCGATGGGCGGTTGATGATTCCTTGGAAGAGCATCGTTTCGTCCCAGTCGATGTACGCAAGCACGTGATCTGATGGTGCTCCCTCGTGGGTTCCCAAATATCCCACTCTCCTGACGCAGGGTTCAAGTGCAGGATCGATGAGAATACGATCAATGCATTTCGTACCTCGCATGTGAGTGCGGGGGTGGTCGCCATGGCGTTCATGGTAGATGTCAATCAAGTTCGCATCATTCATGAAGCGGAGGAGGTCGACATCTGGATCCTTTTCATGCCATGGGTCTCCATTGCAGTCCATCATCACGATTGGTCGATATCCCAGCGTGCGCATGTTTTGGATGGTCTCTGCCAGGTCGGTGAGGATCTGCTTCCTGGGGTTAGGGTTGACTTGCCCTTTAGCTCGCAGTGCGCTTCGCTCCCTGGCCCACGCTGTAGTGGGGCCAGTGCTTCGACAGCATCGATAAGCTGTAATGACAGCGAGGCCTTCGTCGCGTTTCCCTCGCAGCAGTGCATAGCAAAATCTGCCCAGCTCGTCGCTGACCATCTTCTTGACTCGCCCTGCCGCTGGTCCATTCACTGTAAGGAGGTTGCCTCCTGGTTGGTAATTGCAGTTATAATCTGCCTTGGCAGATGCGTACGTCGTTCGCACCGTGCCATCGAAGATGTTCTCCATCATCATATCGTAAAGAGCTTTGTTTTTCGCAGTCCATGGCCTGTTGGTTTCTGACATTCCCATAAGGTCGATGCCCAGTTCCAGCAGGACTTCGATTTCGGTTGCCACATCGAGGTGTTGGCCGAGGTTGGTGCCGTAAATGTTCTGGTAGCTCTGTCGTAAAATTCCATCGCCATCCTGGCGTTCCACTAAGGGGTCGCCCGCTGGTGGGATGTTCTTGTATCGTTGCGCCTTGTCATCTTGGGTGGCGTACCCGTACAGCTTCAGCTGCGTCCATCGTTTCTTCTCTCTTCGTTTCGCCCCCCTTCCATTCCCAGATATCTTAGCACTATTCATTTTTCTTTTGGTTGGGGGCGCCCTTGCCCGTCGGTTGACCCTTGGGCTTGGTTTTGTCTCTCGTTAGGCGAACGCTCCGCCTCAATTCCTCCTCTGGTGCTTTGGCTTTCGCTTTGGGTCCCTTCGTTGGCTTCGACTGCCTCCTCTTCGCCTCTTCCACCATTGGATCATACGCGTCCGAGTCGTTCTCCTCCTCCTCGCTCGACTCAGTGGGTGACGAGCTCACGTCTGGGCTGGTAGCTTCTGCCTCGTTCGATTCGGCCTTTTCGTTTCGCTTGCGGGTCAGCTCCTGCGCGCAATTCAGGCACGTGTCCGCCGCACTCTCGCCATCCTTGTGCAAGCATTCTTCGTGGAAGCAGGCTTCGCATATCTCGCACTTGCTGAGAGGTCCGGTTCGTTTACATCCAGTCTTGCCGCATTTGCCCTTACGCACTTCGTAAGGGCCATCGCTGGAGGTAGAGGAGGACGAAGAGGATGGAGATGAAGAGTGGACGTTCTCGTCTGGCTTGGCCTCCAGAGAAGAAGGTTTGGGCTGCGGTGGCGGCATGCTCTTCCGATCCTCGTCGTTAGACTCCTGCGTGCCCAATATAGTCTGGGTTTCGTCCTCTGGCTCCTCGAAGATTTGCGCATCAGATGTGGGCAGCGCAGTGAGGTCGACTGTGTCAGTTGGCTTGCTCGCTGCAGTCAGCTTAGCTGACAAGTTCTCCCTGGGCGTCTTGGCAGGGGTGGGAGGGGGTGACGTCCCTTCTGGCTCGATCGGGGGGGTCTGCACTTGCGTCGCGGGTCCCTTAGTCGAAGGGGGATCTGGGTCATCGTCTCCCTCTGCCGTTTCGCCCTCTCCTTGCACTCTGAGTGGGGCTCCCACCATGGTATCGCTCGTCTTACGTCTGTACAGGGACGGCGCGGCTTCGACTGCAGGCTGTTCAGCGGCGCTGGTCTCATCTGGTCCGACTCCAGGCTCGTTTTCGTCGTGAGCAGGATCGGGTCGGACAGCGTGCTGGCGAGCAGCGTTGCCCTCTGCTCGCACTCCCTGACTGGCTGGGATGTCGAAGCTGAGATCAGGCAGTGGGATGCCTTCCTTGCTGCACCTTTCTGCAACCACCTGTTGGATGTCCTCCTTTATCTCGTCCATTATACGCCCATCGCGGCGCAACTCATACGCATAGGCATACTGCGCGTCTGCTGCATCCACTCTCGTCTCCCACGCTTGCTCCTCGTCTGGGTTGGGAGGCTCACGTCGCTGGATTCTACGGACCGTGTGGTGGAGGTGGTCGAACCGAATCAGCATTCTGTCGCTCTGTGCTCGATTCAGCAGCACTTCGCCTCCTACCATGTGCATGGTTGTAGAGTACGCGTACTCCATCCCCAGCATTTTCTGGGAGATGCGTTCGAGGTTGGCCTGCATCGCCTCCACTTTTGCGTCGTAATTGGCTTCGACCTTCTCGAGGTGCATTTGGTGCATGGCTACCAATGATGCATTCTGCTCCTGGTGCATGGCTTCCAGTCGTTTCATCGAGTCGACAATTTCCTTCAGCTGCTTGTCGCTGCTCGAGGTGAGCGTCGACTCCACTCTCGTGATCAGCGTCCGTCCTTGCTCGAGTATCGTTGTCTCCAGCCCTGGAGTGGCTGTAGTATTCTGCGTCTGGTCATTCTGCAGCGTCTCTATCTGCTGTTTGAGCTGGGCGATCTCGAGCTCCTGGGCTACGTTCTCCTTCGTCTTGTCTGTATACAGCATCAACAAATCCGATGTTCCAAAGAGCCCTTGGGGGCGCTCCCCACTTGGGCGGCCCTGGCCCAGGGTTGAATCGGCAGGGGGCTGTCCACCTGGGCTCTCCTGCCGCTCTGCACTCTGCTCCGTTGGTTGATGGTCGACGCTATCTCGATGTTGCTCGTCGAATCCAGCCCTTTGGTCTGGGGCCCCACTGCTCTGGTCGGTTGGGTCCTCGATGGCAGTCCGATCGGTCTCGTCCTCGCCAGCGTGGTCCTCTTGCTCGTCTGCAGCATCGCGTAGCAGACCATAATAGTTGGTCCTCTCTGCCTCTTCCACTGGTGGCAAGCGTCGTTCCAGGCTGCCATCTCGTCTGCCCTTCTTTTTTCGAGACGGCTCTGGTTTGGCATCTGGCGACTGGTGCGCCATTGCGTCCCTGCGTTCGTCTATTCTTCTCCGTGCGCCCGTTGTGTCCGCCTTCACTCTGACTCTCCCTGCCCCTCGCACCCCTTTGAGCATGGATGGGAGGAAGTCGACCAGAGACCGGGTGAGTGTAATGAGTGCCTCTCCATCGTCAATGTGCGCATATAATCGGTACCCTCCATTAGAGTGGTGGGTGACTGATGTGACTGGCGACTCGACCACTGTTTCTCCATCTTCCTCTGTCCAGGTGGCGGTAATGATAATCTGGACAATCGATAGCGTGTTCTGAGTGTCAATAGACGGTCCAGCCACAAGAGAGTTCGTCTTTGGGCGCACGTCTCCAAGATCGATGCCGTGCAGCCCACGAAGTTCAGAGAAGATGTGCTGATGTCCATATTCGACATGTCGCGTGTTGATCTCAGCTCGGCTCCATTCCGAGTCCCTGTCGTCGTGGTCGACTACTGCTGCCTCCCACTCGCCTGTGACTGGAAAGTCTCTGAGCGGCGCGTTGGTGCGATAGGTCCTGCGGAATGCGTCGTGGATCTGGCTGTGGTGTTCGTCTTCTGCGAGCAAGCACATGATGGCCACACGCTTGTATTTACCAACGCTGCAACGAGCTGTAGCCCACGCGAGATGGGCCACCCTCCTGACAAGCTGCCCTTCAACACCAAACCGCTCGACCACTTCGAGGAATCCTCTGGTCTCGTCTGCGTCAGCTGTGCTATTCGCAAAGACGATGCATGGCGTCAGGCCTGTGGGCTTGCGTTCCATTTGAGCGACGCTGGTGGAGGATCCGCCGTACCACTCGCGGTATTTCGAGAAGTAGTCGTCCCCATTCCCAATCAGCATGTTGGCCGGTCGCTGCCCCAATGGCTCGTAGGACGAGATCATGTAGAACTCGGCCGAGATGAAGGTGTTACGATCGTCGTCGTACTCGACTTCGTACGCATAAGCGTTGAGGTCGTCGCCACTTGGAATCGCAGCGCTGTTGAGGTCTATCGCTGGGAGGGAAGAGTCGTTCGCGTCTGCTCCTGCGATCATGAGGGTGTGCCTGTGGTGCCACGTCACCTGCCAGATTCTCCCCACCCATTGTCGAATGTAGTCGCCTGGGGTGCCCGGCAAGTCCATCCGCTGGTCGTCTTGGCGTCTCGCTGAGATTTTGAGCCTGTGATGGTACTCGACGTTGGAGCCGTGTCGCCCTTTCCCATGGCGATGCCGATTGGGAGCTGCTCCCAGCTTATCCAGGAAGGCTTCAAATCCCTCGCGCTGCATCAAATCGTCTAGCTCCGTCTTGCGCATGCTCGATACCAGCGTCGTCGCTTGCTGGACTCTCGCTGGTGTGAGCTTTGAGAGGACCGATGGCAGATTGGCTTGCACTGCTCTGCGCTTAGATTCGTCATCCATCAGCTGGAATTCTCTCAGTTCGATGCCCATTTCGCGCCATGGTTCCTTGTCCATCGCCGAGATGACTGCTGATGAGATCGTCTCTTCGTTCTGCTCTGGGAGCTCTTCGCTCATCCGAAATGCAGGGCTGAACTCAAGCGGTTTGGCCCACTTCTGGATATGGGCTGCGATCATGGGTCCAACCAGCTGCATTCTCCTAGCGTCCGTGCCGTAGAGTCGAAGCGTTTTGCTATCTCCCTCGACTTCGATCGTCTTGCGATGAAAGGGGTTGTCCATTAGCTCCTCGTCTACTCTGTAGGGCACTCTCGTCAATAGTTCGCTCGCTGGGAGCGCATTCGTCTTCACGCTGCCGCTCGTTTCTACCTCCTCTGGCACCACGTCGAGGTCTAGCTCGGTGGGGAGTCCCTCGATGGTGCAGCTGTACTCCTTCTCCTGCAGCTTGCTGTCAGCGTCGTTGTCAGGTACGTCATTCTCCTTTGGCAGCTCGCCATCGTCGTCTTCATCCTCTGCTGCTTGCTTCGCAGTCAGGGCGCGCACGTCCTCCATTCGCACCACTCGAGGGTGCACGAACTTCCACGTTGCGCCGACTCTCTGTTTCAAGGCCAGAAGTGGCCCGGGCCTGGCAATGAGCTCCCTCAGGTCGTCGACTTCCATCTCCATAGCTGCGTCTTTGATCTCTTTCCCATTCCCTGGGTAGTGTCGAGAGGCTATGTTGAGCAGAATGTTGGTGAGTTGGACTTTCCCGAGAGCGTGGAACCCCTTCTGCACTTTGTTGCTGCCTGCCAGATCTGCCCACTGTCGCACTACAATCGATTGCTCTGTGGTGTCTGGCCAATTCGAGCTGACTGCTTCGAGGTGCAGTTCCCTAAGCACTTCGGGTTGCTGTAGGGCTCGCAACAGAGCGTGTGTCGGTTTCCTCCACGCTGTGGATGCCGCTTTCGTTAGATCCAGTCCAGTTCTCGTACCCCCATTCTCGTGGTTGCTTTCATTGTGACGCCGCACCATCGCCTCCGCCACAAATGAGATCAGTAGTATCGTTCCCTCTGGTCCATTGAAGGACTTTCCTGTCATTTCGTCGTTCCGGCTTGGCAGCCCTCGCGCCAGTCTCGCCATGGATGCCGTTGGTTCGACAACTTCTACGTGCCCATGGGAGCTGAGGATGGTCTTGCTGCTGCCCTCGTCTTCGTTCTTCTTGGACTTTTGTTCAGGAGTGATCATCGTCTGAGAACTCTGCGCCTCTCCACTAACGTCTCCTCGTTGGTCAGTTGGCTTTTGCTGCTGTTCCTCGTGGTGGCCTCCGTGATGGGCGGGGTGCGGTAGGTGCTCCCCTTGGTTGTTAGGTGGGGGGTGCTGGTAATGATTCGTCGGCTGGTGATGGTTCCATCCCGCTGCTTGGGGGTATTGGGGGTATCCCCCATATGTGCCTCCCAGTGCTGGTTCGTAACCTTGCATGGGAGGCGGCGGGCCGAGCTGCGGGTAGGGCTGGGCCGCGGGGATTCCCCCATAGCTGATGCCCATCCCCCCGTATGTCGCTTCATACTGGAGGGTGCCTCGTGGGATGCCAAATTGTCCATGCGTATACGTGTCATTCCCTCCGTTCCCCCCGTGATGGGGATATTGGTGGTAATGTCCCTGTACATGCTGTCCGTGGTAGTTATTCCCATGTCCCCCGCCAGGTACGCTCTCGGCGTGCTCGCCGTGTCCCCCGCTGGCGTTGTGGATTCCCTCCCTATGGGGAAGGGGTCCTCCTGCTGCGTTGGCGTGCGTCTCGTTATTTGTATCGTCGTTATTTTTGGGTGGTTGCCGGGGCGGCGGCGGCGGTGGCCCGTCCTGCGCGCTCCCCCGCCCCCCCTGTCGATTTGACTGTTCTGCTCCGTTATTAGGGACGGGCGGTCCGATAAGGTCATGGACGGAGGGTCCAGCAGCACTTGCACGTGCACCATCGGCATGTGGTGCATGTGGTGCAGGTGGTGCTTGCGTCCCCTCTGTGCGTCGCTGATTCGCTCCGCCTCCTTGGTAGCCCGGTCCCCTGGTGACCGATGACGATCGTCCTCGGGGTTTGGTCCGGCTTAGGCTGCGGTCGCGTCCGCGCCCTCGCCCGCGTCCTCGCCCTCCATGGCCCTGGGGGGTGGTCCGCCGCTTGTCTCCCTTTCTGGAGGCAAATCTCTGCTTGTCGTTGGTCATTTTTCGCCGTACTGCTTGCAATAGTGATGGCTAGTGGTTGGGATGGGTTGTGGGTGACTTCTTAGTGGTCGCTGTGGTCCGATCTGCTGGCTACTACTACGGCGCGGACGCCATGGTTGAGAGCCTACTTACGGACTACGCTACGTGCTTTATACTCTTCACCTGAACCTACCCCTATCAAACAAACAATAATAATGTATCAATCGAACCATGCACTCTGACCGAACCCCACATGAGCCGATTGTATCCATCCTCTCTGCCAAAGCTGCGTTGCTTCCCTTAACCTCTTCTCAGATTGTCGTCTGTCCGCTTCTGGAATGTTGTCCCAAGATTGTCCACGCCAATTGGGACACCTAACTTTTGCCAGCAAAATTCCCAAAATTCCGTCATTTTCACAACTGCAACCAGCAGCCGCCAGACTTCCCCACGGCTGGTGCTCTATTAGCCGATTCCAGCGGCCTTCCACCCCCGCGATGAGCGATGATGAGGTGAGTCCTAGGGGTCGTCATGTCTCGCCGCGGCGGCGGTCTGCGGCCTGATTACGGCCTTTACCCTTTGCAACAAAAGCTTGCGTTTCGATCCCACTCACCCTTCCTCGCGCACCACCCCCCTCTATTCCAGAACGAAATATGCCCCCTCTGCTGCGAGGAGCTCGACCTCTCCGACAA
>JALLAP010000445.1:0-13031 GCA_036939355.1 Thalassiosira profunda | reverse complement strand
TCCGACTCGCCTGCGACTCTCGCAGTGGGCGATTTATTCCCGTCTTCCCGCGACCAGCCTCGCTGCTGAGGCTGCTAGCCTGCAATGATCCGAAGGCGAGCGACATCCAATCTCTTCACAGCGCTGCCCTCGCCTCGGCATCCGGTGCTTCCAATGCCTCGAGAAGGGTGAATGCGGCTTCGCTGCAGTCCACTGGGCGGGCCGTCAGAGATGCATTTGACGCTCTCTCGAGATCAATGGATACGATGGGCCGAAAGTGCGGTGTTGGTGGAGAGTGGAACGACATTGATACTGCTCACTCGCCCTCACTCCGAGAAAAGTCCATTGGGCAAACCTGTCAAGACGTGCGGGTATCTTTGATGAGCAGCTGCGGCATGGCAGCAATCTTCGGTGTCGGTGCAATTGCGTTGAAGATAGTTGGTGGAGTGGATCCATTGGTGGACATGGCCGGAGGTCCTGTCAACGATGAGTCCGATCCGGACCTCGTGCGCGTTGCACCGCTGGGTGCTCTGATGCGACAGCGAATGGTCGAGAAGGTGGTGAAGGAAGGCGACGGCGAATCAAAGCGAATTGCTCAGCTGCGTGGAGAGCTGTTTGCTTTGACAGCGAGGATGAATGAGGAGGCGCTAGCCTTTGTTTGCTTCGATGTGCTGACGATATCGGAATCTGCATCTTCTGGTGAGTGATGAACAAGGAACTTTTTTGCTTGACGACGCTGCTGTGTTTATCTTACGCTATTGCAATGGGTTGCAGTTCCGTCAAGACTTGAGCATGCTAAAATCGATTTGCCAGAAGCCGCCTTACCGGGCTCGAAAGGCCGCTCGAAGCGGCCAGCGAAGAGAGCTAGAACCACTGGTGCGGGAGAGGGTTCGAAGTCCCATCACACGCTTGAAGAGATTGAATACGCTACCCAGTGGCTCGACTCTGTGCTGCGGCAATGATCGCCTATCTACCATACGTGAGATGCATAACCAGACCTTTCCTACATCTCGTCCTCTTCTCTCACGACAAACAATTGGAGCCAGCCTCCCTGCCTCGCGTCTCAGTCAGGCACATGCCGCACTTGGCTTTTCATGATTGTCCAAAGGCTCGACGGCTGCGTCAGAAGCCGCCAACGCCGGGCCCTGGGCGGCGAGCAGCCCGACGGAGCAGGCAAGCACAAAGAGAGGATGGTTGTTGTGAGGGCGGGCAGCGCGAGCAGCACATGCACCTTCTCTGAGAAGGGCACTTTGAGGAGCAGGGACAGGTCATCTGTCTCTCTTGAACTTCAACAGAGAGGCAACAGCGCAAATCGCAAATCACGAGAGGGTGACACCTCGCCGGCTGTGGTTTTGGTTTTGGGTGGACACCACGCTCAAGCCAGCAGGAGGCCGATCCAACTCTCATAATTTCCCCGAAGTGCCAGAGCCTCAGACTACACCTCACCATGGCCGACGTCGAAGACCCCAAGGAGACGGCCCTCGCCGACGACGAGGCGCCCATCAAGGATGTGTCGGACGACACGGGCGCGAGCGAGGAGGCCGACGAAGGCAAGGGCGGCGGTGGCAAGTCCCTGTTGGTGTATTACAACGCCTTGAGCCGCGTGGTCATGGCGGCCTTCCTCATCGCCGCGGGCACCTACGCCCTGCCCGATGTGATCGTGACGACTCCCACGAGTGACTTCAAAGTAGGTTGATGCCTCTTTGTTTCGCGTCTCGCAATTTGCAACACACTCATTCTTTGATATGCATCTTCTATTCGTTCGATGGCAGAACTGCGCCATCTTCTTCATCATCGGCACCGGCCTCTTCCTGATCGACACCGTCATCGACTTCCTCGGCAGCATCCAGGGCGGGTTAGTTGCAATGGCGAACGCGTCGCTCTACATCTTTGGAAGCGCGGCGTTGGTGGCTGGGTCTGTCGCATTCTACCCGGGGATCATGGACGGCACCACTTGCTACGGCTATTCTCCGTGCCCTCTGGGCCAGTATCTGTACATTGCCGGAACTTGCACGGTGGCGTTTGCTCTCTTGTGGGACACCGCCCGCCTGCTCCGCAGCGGAAACGTCATTCCCGTGCCGTTCATCGTGGCCATCTTCTCGGCGTTGCTTGGCGCCATCAATTTCTCTTATGGTGCCAACTTCTTGATGCCGCAGTATCAGACTTGGCCCGACGGAGTCCAGAAAGGAGGAACGTTCTTCGTCGTGGGCGGCATCTTCTTTATGATCCACGCCTTGGCCGTCGTCAAAGCGTATTTGCTGTAAATGGGGCGGTGGGTTGGAGCTGCCTGTTTGATCTTCAATTCAACTGAAGAGTCGTCACTTCTTCTTATCCGTGGGCCAAGTGTGGCGTTCGATCAGCAGGACGGGTGTATTGGTATGCATAATAGGCCCGCTTTCGTTATTAGCAACACACTGCCTAGGCGGCCTAGATCAGTTCTCATAGCATCTCAAACAATACAAGTGCCAGTCTCGCAGTCACTCCCTTGTGCGAACGAGAGGCACGTAGCGCACGCCCAACACCCGGCGGACGTTGTAATCCTCCTCCACAAACCCCTTCGACGTGTCGCTTCCCGCACCCACCACCTCTCCCCGATCGCCCACTCTCTCAACCCGATAGAGGTATTGCGTTCCGCCCTCTGGCCCTACCGGAATAACCATCACGCCGCCTACGGCTAGCTGCTTCATCAACTCTTGCGGAAAGTCTGCAGCTGCGGCGCCCACGTGAATTGCATTGTACGGCGATCCCTCGGGGTATCCTTTCCAGCCGTCCCCAAGGTGCACTTCGACCGTTTTGGAATCAAAGAGGTAGCCGTCTTCCTTCAGAATGTTTGATTTGGACATCTCCACCAGCTGCGGCACCACGTCAATTCCGATAACCTTCCCATCGTTCAACACTGGCGAAAACGTCGAGGGCACCTTCCGGCTACTCTTCGGCTCGACCATCCGCCCAAATACAGCAGTCAGATAACCAGATCCACAGCCAACGTCCAATATGCTCAGAGGTTTGTTTGGCTGATCCTTCGATGCACTCAGCAATGGCGGTAGCAAATCTTCCAGCACATGCGCATGCATATGTGGTGCACCTGCGCTCCCCCGGCAATTGATGTGAGAGATTCCTGGGATTGATGTCAACGAAAGATCTTCTTCTAAATCACTCACTAATGGTAGCGCTGTATCCAATCGACTGGGGTGTATCCTCGTAGGCGTAATCAGTGTTCAGCACGTAATTGCGCCGGTCCACTGAGAGCAGGGCTTGCTTATTGATGGGCGCTTTGACGATGCCAGCCTGCGTTCCCCCGGTCCATTAGTTTGCAATCGATTGAGGATCTGGGGATTGAATATCCAGAAAGATCGCAATCTATGTACTCACCGATGCCAGTTTGTCGACCATCTCTCGGTGCGTACGACCGTGACACATCCAAGCACGCATGAGTGGTTTCGGCTCAGGATCGTGTCCCCTACTAACGTAGGCCAGAGGCGGATGTTCTGCCGCGCATGCGGGAGTGAAGAGGGAAGATGCTGCAAAGATCCCTCGCGGGGATATGAGCAGGATGAGGACTAAGTGGAGGAAATTGATGGAGGGGCGTGAAGAGTGATGGCGGTTGCGACCCCCGCTGGATGGAGGCGTCGTCATTTCAATGGCGGCGATGGTGACGAGTTGCGGCGTGGCTTTTATGAGCTACGAGCTCATGTTGGGAGCAGCTGTCATCACTGCTTTGTTTGTGTTCTCATTTGTGTCCGTTGTCACCCCTCCGTCCCTGTCGGGTGAGCGACGCTCGTTCACCATTCATTTTTCATTTTCCTCGCCCCCGTCGTCAGCGCTTCCCTGCGTCGTGCCGCCGGCGACCCCTCTAGTCCCGGCCGCCCGCATTGGTTCGCCGCCGGTAGATGAGAGGATGGGATAGAGATAGAGAGCAATCTACATGATATTAGTTCAGATATGCGCCGAATGATGAGGACGATACCACATCATGATGTGCCCTCGGGGTCGATGCCACCACCCATCACCTCACGCCGAACTCGACGCCTGGCGCTCCTGGCATCATGTGCCATCGTCCTGGTAGCTCCCCTATCCGCCTTTCAGTGTGGCCCTCGTCGAGTTCCCAGAAGTGTACAGTCGATTATTGCAATTGCCAGCAGCCAATCACCCTCGATGGAATCCGACATCAGCTCTAGCATCGAGGAGCTGGAGTCGCTTCATCGAATGAGGCAATCGATTGCAAACTCAGATCCACAGACCGAACAATCGACACCCCTGCCAAATGCAGAAAACCCTGCAGAGGAGCCAGAGCGTCCGCGGCCCGCAAAGAAGAAGTACAAGCCGACGATAACGTCAATTCTCAAGAAGCCTGTGGGGGAGTTGACCAAAACAGATATGAGGCGCTTGAGCAATTCGCTGGCCAGCAATAGAAACGGACAAGCGTTTTACAACCTGAGGAAATTGGAGAAGATACTGCTGGAGATTGACCACCGGGAAAACAATCAGAAGTCATCGGGCGGGCCGCTGAAACTCCACTTATTCCCAATTCTCGCATCCCTTTCCAAGGATCTGAGGGCGTGGAAGCAAGTGGAGGTTCGTGCCAAAAAGAATCCAGTCTATTGGCGGAAGGTATCTCCTCGGGTGACAGCACAAGATGTCAAACGCCTGGTCCAAGTGATCACGCTCTTGGCCCAGCACAAAAACAGCAGCCATCTCGATCCGGGAAGTTACACAACGGACGACGTTCCTTCCTTTGCAGTCATGATTGCAGCAGATGCATCGCTGTGGGAATCGACAGCTGTTGATGCAGCTCTCCTCTTCCTGGATATGGTGGAGAAGGAAGAGGATTCCGCCGAATGGGACCCGAGACTCATTGGAGCCGTGATGAATGCCTTGGCTCGACGGGGGATGGCAGAGGAGGCCCAAGAGCTAATGGGGAGGGCATTGGGGGTTCGCGTCTCCAATTTCTACGATGACCCAGGAAAAGCGGATGATTCTACCTCTGCGGCCGGCACTAGCACGAAGAGGCTCAACTCGTCACAGGCAGGCCCTTGCTATGATGCCCTTTTGCGGGCTTGGTCAAAGAAAGCTGTAATGCTGGCTCAAGATGTGGNAGGCAGGCCCTTGCTATGATGCCCTTTTGCGGGCTTGGTCAAAGAAAGCTGTAATGCTGGCTCAAGATGTGGACCCAAACAAACCTGGGATGAAGCGGAATGCAAAGAGGCGGGCTGCGGCACTGGCCCAGGCTCGCCACATTCTCCTGAACCACATACCTCGGCAGCCAGATCTAACAATCACGAACAGATCGTGTGCTGCTGTTCTGCAAGGTTACTCTGCCCTTGGCATGGGAACAGAATCCGAGGAGCTTCTTTTGGGATTGGAGGCATTGCACCTGTCTCCGCTGACCTCTAAGACTCCTCCAGAGTCGTCGCCATCGTTGAGCGCGCTGGACATCGCCTGCTACAACACAGTCTTGAATGCTTACAGCCAATCTCAAGTAGCTGACAGTGTTGCGCGAGCGGAGATGTTGTTCGCAGCAATGAATGAGCAGGCTCCGTTGCGCATTGCTGTGGAGAACCAAAGCATTCGCCTCGTAAGTGAGGAAGAATCGGAAGGAGCTCAAGTATTTTCTATTACTCCGCCAAGGCCTGATATTACCAGCTTTGGCTGCATGATCAACTGCTATTGCCGACATGGAGAAATATCAAAGGCCGAGGCGTTGTTGACCGCAATGCAGGACATTTGCGAGCCCAATGCGGCATGTTATTTGCCTATCCTGCAGGCATTGGAGAAGTCGGAAGATGCAGATGCGCCAGACCGAGTGCTATCTTTGATAGAACAGAGTGAACGCGACCTGCGCAGACCAAGCCGTCTCCTTTACACCACTGCCTTGCGATGCATGAGGAGATTTGGATGTGGGGAGAAGGCGGAAGTCATCCTTGANTCTCCTTTACACCACTGCCTTGCGATGCATGAGGAGATTTGGATGTGGGGAGAAGGCGGAAGTCATCCTTGAAAGGTTCTACTCGAGGTTCCCTCATCGAGGAGGCCCTGATGTGTATTCGAACACATTGGTGCTGAGAGCATATGAGAGGACGAAGCCAAAGGAGGACAGACAAACTGCTGCAGAGAGGGCAGAGCTCTTCTTCAACCAAATGCAGGAACGGGCGAATGAGTCGCTTCTTCCTGCGTTGGATGTGAATGCCTACAACATTCTCCTGAATTGCTATGCTCGAGCAGGTGATGTTGAAAACACGGAGCGCCTTTTGATTGCTATGGGAAATGGCACTGCGCGATCCGGTGATGCCGCAACCACCGCCCGACCAAACAGCAAGTCCTACAGCTTTCTTATCAAGGCGTTATGCAATTCCGATGCGCCAGACGCTGAAGGCCGCGCTTGGAATGTCTTGTATCAATTGGGATATGCCAGAGATGACAACAAATCAGAGAGGCCCATTCCATTCATCGCAAAAATCGATTGCTTTAATGCGATGCTGAAGTTGCTCGCAAAGGGAGGCAAGGCCAAGGAAGCAGCGTCCCTTTTGAGCGAAATGGATGAGCTTGTGGTAACAGGAGTAATGAAAGAAGGCGGCCCTAACTTGCAATCGTACGAGGCTGTGCTGGAAGCCTTGGGGAGGTGCGATGATGTAGACGCCCCCGCAAGAGCCGAGGCACTGGTAACCCGGCTTGAGGTAATGAGTGAGATGGGAGGCGAGTTTGAGCCGAGCTTGCTCGCATACAATCTCCTGCTAAATGTGTATGGCAACGCTGGGATGTCTGGGAAGGCGGAGCGACTGCTGGAGAGTCTTCACTCGCCAGACAAGTTTTCTGTTGGCGCTACTGTCAAAGCGCTTGTCAATTCGGGCAAAGCCCAGGGTGTGTCAATCGCGCGGGCAGAATCCCTCGCCAATACCTTGGACTCAGGAAACGAGATCGTGTTCGCGCACCGGCTAAAGCTCTGCTCTAAATTCGGCTTGGGCCGGGAGGCGGAGGATCTGATTCGAGAGATGGAGAAGCAACAGCTGACTCCCACTGTCCTTCACTACACAGCCTGCCTAAACGCATGGGCCAAAAGCAAAGACAGCGATGCAACGATCCGAGCAGAGCTGCTATTCAATACTATTGATCAGAGGTTTGGTCAAGAATTGGATCTGGCCGCCTTCCACGGCCTACTGCTCAACTATTCGGCAAGAGGCAACTCAAAGAAAGCCCGCCGATTGTTGCAAAGAATATTGGACTCGGCAGATATCGCTCCGGACAAGAGCACGTTCACAATGGTGGTTGATTCTTACTGCAGATCAGCGGCCAGCAACGCAGGGCAGAAGGCGGAAGAGCTGCTCGATCAGATGAGAGAATTGCATGCGTCTGGCAACAACGGCGTGGAGCCAGACATGGTCACCTACGCTAGCGTTATTCGGTGTAAGCTTGTTTCGGAAAAGAAGAAGAGCAAAGACTTGTCACAGCTCGAGAAGGTCGTTCTTATGAGAGATCTTCAAATGGAAGAGTGGCCTTTGTAACTCTGTTTGTCTTAGATAGACGTCAATTAACGACGAGATCCGCCACTCCTCCTCCTCCTTGCGCAGACAACGCCACGAAGCGCTGCACGTCTCTGCACCGAACGTATCCCTCAGGCATGCGCAGCATGGCCTCTTGAAATGGCATGGGCCAGTACTCAATGGAGGTGCCCACAATTAGTTTTGCGCAGGGGATCGTCCTGTCTTGGATGCCGCCGAAGGCGCCCGGGAAGACGCCATCGTTCATGTAACGGTGAGGTCCGTTTGGCGAAAGGGACGGTGAAAAGACAGGCGCGCCAGTGGGTGCCGTGATCCGATACAGGCATGGAAAGCCCGGCGCAGGTCTTGGCTGAGTAGGAGGCTCCGACATGCGATCTGGGTTGTTGTATAAACGTGGCGGGACCATTGTGGCATAGGCGTTGGAGCCAGAGACCACTGCGGCGTTGGAGCTGGCATCGCCCACCTGCTCCGTTGGTTGCTGGGCCCCAGCAGGTTGCAGTGAGGGTGTGGCCCAAGCACCTTGGTCGTACTCTTGGTTGTAGTAGTATGCCCTCCCGCTATTGTCGTCAACATGTCTAGTCCATCCAGGGAACTCTGCAATGACCTCTGTCGGGGATGGCGCTGCTGTTCGTTGCTCAGAACTGGCAGAGCCTGCTCCTGTCGCAGCAGCCACAGTTTGTTCTCCCATTTGATTATGTGGTTGACCCTCCTCTGCCCTCGGCCTTTCTGATGTCGGGCTTTGAGTAGCATTTGCCACGGCACCGCTGTTTGCACTGTCTGCAGTGGCAGTGGCGTCCCCTGCCACTGCCTCAGCTGCTCCCTCGACCGCCGCGGCGGCAGCTGCAGCCTCTGCCGCCCTCTCCCTCTCTTTCCTCTTCTTCTCCTTCAATTCATTCTTTGCGATATCCGCCCTGCACGTAGGACACGTCTGCTGCTGGACCAGCCACTCCCTCAGGCAGTGTGCGTGGAAGGCGTGCCCACACCCAGGGAGCCTCTTGCACCCCCCTGACAGGTCCATCGCGTCGCGGCAAATGATGCATGTCCTGCCAAGGCGATCGAGCTCCTCCTCGTCTGATATGGACTCGAACCGTTTGTCCATGTTGTGCGTCAGACGCCGGTAGGTGTTGAAGGCGACAAGGCGGCGACGGAGCTGCTGGAAGGAGACGTAGACCTCGCGGAAGATGTTGATGGGCATGCCGTAGTACGTGAAGACGATCGCGAAGAAGACCACGTAAAACAAGAACTTGGCCGCCTGGGCCTGCAGCTCGATGGCAAACGACAGCGTGGCGCGGCGGTCCCTCCATGGATTGGCCAGCCGCTCCACCAGCACCTTGACAAATTTGTTTGTGGTTTCTGTTGGTGGGCGCTCCGCGTCAGCGCCCTGCCGAGCGCTTGCATCCCCTTCCTGCTCTTGCTGCCGCTCATCGCCGTCTCCAGACCCTTCCAGCAAATCGTTGGCATTGGGCTCGGCCATTCCCCCAACAGGAACGTGGTGGTGGCCTCCCTCGGCCAAATGGTGAAAGACTCCCATCACCCCATCGATCACGTGCAAGTTGTACATTCCCGCAGAACTAAGACCGGACACCAGCAAAATGGCAGACTCGAAGCCAAAGAGAATGTCCACGCTGGGACCGTGCGTGGCGACCGAGAGAGCGCAGTGCGCCACGCCCAGAATGTCCAGCATCAACAGTATCTGCACGAGGAAGTAGTAGCGGATGTGGGTGAGCCGAAGCCGCGGCACGCGCTGGTACCACGCCTTCTTCGCCCGATCCGCCTGCGCCTCAGCGAGGTCATCATCCTCGTCGGGGTACGCGAACGCCTCCTCCGTCATGCGCAAATGGCCTCCCCGCAACTCCACGCTCCAGTGGAGGCACTTCATGACGACCAGTCCCAAAAACTGCACGGCCGTGATGACATCCAGCTCGCTGCGGAAGATCGTCAACGCAAGACACGTCTCGGTAACATCCCACCGAATGTGCTCCCCGATGGCGTCCCGCTCGTTGGGCCTTAATCCCCCGTCCAGGAAGAGCCGGGTGATGACCCCAAAGGCGCTCACGGCCAGGGCGATGACGGCGTTCCCCAATAAAATGTACGCCAGTTTGCTGGATTGGAGGTACACCAGCGCCAAATAGAACTGCTGCCGCGTCCGCAGGGTGTGGTGCAGCAACAGTCCCGCCGCCAATAAGCTCAGGTTGGTGTACCTTAACCGCGGCCGCAAAAAGGACATGATTTTTCGCACCGGGTAGGGGGCGTCCCGCCACGCGGCGTGGGCCTCGGGGTTCCGCCGCGCCTCGTCCTGGAAGGCCTGGCGGCGGCGGAGCGCGATGGCCGCGGGATTGTCGAGGTTGGGGTGGGGGGCGTCGTCCTCCTCCTCTTCTTCTGGGGCGGGGCCCAGGAAGGCCACGTTGGGATCGGCGGCCACATCTTGCGCCCCGTCCACGTCATCTTGTGCTAACTCCCCCGCGTCGACTGCCTCCGCGGCCGGGGCATCGCTTGGGGCATCTGCGGTAGGGATATCCTCGTGCTGCTCCTCCTGGAAGGCCATCATGCGCGCCAGGGCGGCGTCCTCGTCCTCCTCCTGGCCCTCCTCCGCCTCATCTGTGGGGGCTGATCCAACGCCCTCGTCTCCACTCGGTTTGGGGGCGCCCTCCAGCCCGCCGCCGCCGGAGTTGGCGCCCACGGCGGTCCCCGCGTCGGCCTCGAGGGGCGAGCTGTCCTCCGGACGGTCATCGTCGGCGGTTCCGTCCATGGCTGCCGCTGGATTGCCGTCGCTACGTCGGGTCTTCGCCGTCGCGCTGAGCAACTGCCACTGTGAGAGTTGCAGGCCACGTGGAAATTTGTACGAAGGAATCAGATACAATTTGCGGCTCAGTGAAACCCCAACCCTAACCTCAAACTAACCGTAACCCTAACGCTAACCGAGGAAAAGGCCAAGAGGGAAGAGGAGAGCAGAAGCAAGAATGATGGGCGGAGAGTGATCGTTAGTGATCATCATGTCGCATGCCATCGCAGGCATGGTAGATTAGTGTCATTCGTACGTCTGCCACGTCCATCTGACAGTTGCATATCATCATTATTTGCAGAATCTTATCTCGTACACACGCTTTTCACAGCAACTGTGTTGTGCAGAAGGAGCAGTCCTAGAATCTCGACACCCATTAAAAATACGATGATCAGAAGGAGCAGTCCTCGAAATCCCGACACTCATTGAAAATACGGTGAAGCCATCGTAAATCTTTATCAATTGTCGAGGTTGTCGATGTGGAACACCTCCCGGCACTCCACCGATTTCGGGCTGTCATCCTCGTTCGTTTCCATCAGCTCGCGCATGTGCTTCCACCACCTCCTGCAGACGTCGGTCCTCGCGATGCTGTCCCACATTTCTTCGTCCTCGATTTCGGCGTAGGCGAATAACTGCCTTCCGTCCGGGTGGAGGAAGATGCTGTAGTTCCGCACGCCCTTCTCGAAGAGGACCGCCTGGAGCTCGGGCCAGATGGGGCTGTGACGCCTTTCGTACTCGGCCTTGTTGCCGGCCGTGAGGGTCATCACGAAGGATTTGCGAATCATCTCGTCTCGTCTCTAGCGGGTGATCCTGATGGATGAGTTGTCGTCTGGGCTCGCTGTGGATGTTGTCTCGGCTCGGCCGGTGGGGTCACTCGTCGAAAACGACACGCGTCTGGCCTGAAGCCCCTTTGGCACAAGCTGATCATGTGCCCCCCGCGCGCGCTCCCCGCTCCTCGCGAGACTGAGACGTGCACTTGCACTCGGAGCTGCTCACACATCAACCGCTCGCAGAGGCGATCTCTAGAGGCCGCATAAGCGCTCCTTGCCGGTGCTGATTTGGGGATAGTAAACTGTTGGACGGTCGCTAAGCTTTCTCTTGGTTGCAAAGATACCCATCACCCATCATCTCATAATATCATGACCACGGACGAGAAGAAGAAGGGTGCCGCCGGCGGTGGTGCCGGAAAATCGCTGGAGGAGACGGCCAAGGAGTGGGATGCCTCGGCCGCGGGGTGGGACAAAGGGTTCATGGGTAGCATGGTCGGGCGGTTCAATGCCCGTGCCCTGGAGGTGGTGGAGGGCGCCGCCCAAACCAAGTTCAGCGGCGGCAGCTGCGACGTCCTCGACTTTGGGTGCGGCACGGGGCAGATGACGCTGCCCCTCGCGGCGCGCGCCACGTCGGTGCACGCCACTGATGTTGCGCCCAAAATGATCGCCGCCCTGGACGCCAAGCTGGCGGCCCCCGGAGCGCCGGACAATGTCACGACGTGGTGTGGTGACATTGCGAGCGCAGGGGCGCCGCAGGCGGACGCATCGTTTGATTTGGTGTACAGCGGATCCGTCATTACCTTTGTGCCCGACCTACCAGCCGTGTTAGCTAAGCTAGCGTCGCTGATGCGGCCCGGCGCCCTGGCCGTGCACTTCGTGTGGGAGGACAAGCGCAAGGATCAAGCGCCGCGCGAGCCCGGCCGCACCAACAGGCTGCATTACCAGGACGGCATTAACGAGGCGCAGCTGCGGGCGGAACTTGCGGCATCTGGATTGACAGTGAAAGATGCTGGGTACATTCGCGTGCCACTGTTTGGGCGTTTGCCCTGCTGCTGCGCCATGCGGTGGCTGTACGTGGTTGCGGAGAAGCCACTGGCATGAGTTTATGTTTGAAAGTGCACAGCGTGCAGTTGGAACGAGCAAGCGACCAGGACAGAGCAAACAATTGTTTTAGAGGTCAGTGGTTATCATTGTGAATGAACAGTGCATCGGCAAACAGAGCCGCGACGTATCCGAGGATTCAGTTTCGTCCTCCGCGGATTGTTGCAGCTCGCGATCATTTTCCTGCCAATGGCAGGCTGCGTGGCTAACGAATGACGTCTTATGGAAAAGGTGCAAACAGGTTTCAGTTTCAGGGGCAAACAGAGACTGAATCAGACTATCGTGTCGGAGGATCCGGCTTCTTCTCGGCATCGAACTCTCGACTGGGGGTGTATGGTATGGGCTCAATTGTCGGGCTCCGGTCGTCTCCTCTGGAAGGCTCCCGCGCTGCGCTGCGGCCAGTGTCCCTATCGGCTCGCGGTGGTGGCTCCGCGGCACGAATATCGCTCATTTGCGATGGGTTGTATTGGTCATAAACGTTGGGATCCGCATATTGGTATTGGGGCGGCACGCGCTCTGCTGTTCGAGCGCCGCTTTGCGGTGGGTAGCGTTGGTACTCTGGAGGTGGGGGTGGTGGATACCGATATCGCGGGGTCTGATATGGGAGCTCGCCCTGCGCCGGATACTGTGCATAACTTCCGCCGGGAGGCTGGCCCGAATATTCGTACCCAGCCTGCGCATAATGCGGCGGGTGGGGCGTACCGAATCGATCCGCGGAGCCAGAAGGATATTGTCGGTCATATGATGGAGTGTAAGGTTGTTGCATCTGAGTTGGATATTGGTAGGCCGTTGCCGATGGCGTCGATAAACCTCCCAACGACCGGTCCGGTTGTGGATATTGCAGATGATGTGGCTGGTGGTGATACGGCGAGGGCATGCCTGCCAATGCCCTTTGATCACCGT
>JALLAP010000444.1:0-13185 GCA_036939355.1 Thalassiosira profunda | reverse complement strand
CCCCGGTACGATCCCGAGAGGCCGAGGCACCACAATCGAAAGTCGTCGGCCGGAGACGCCCACGCACTTTTCGTTGCCGTACTCCCCAGCATTTCGCGGACCGTGACGAAGTTCTTGAGGCTCTTGGACATTTTCCGCCCCTTCACGTAGAGGTGCCCCGTGTGGATCCAGTGGGGTATCCACTCCCTACACTCCTCTTTGGACGTATCCCTGCTACCAGAAGTGCTGCTGGCCATAAAAGCCTCCGCCTGGGCAATCTCGTTCGAATGGTGGGGGAACTTCAGGTCGACGCCCCCGGCGTGCACGCCGAATTCGTGCGTCGCCGCAAAGTCCTCCGACAATCGCTGGATCATGGCGCTGCACTCCACGTGCCATCCGGGGCGGCCGTACCCCCAGGGAGAAGGATAGGAGACGGAGGATGGCTCGGCGTCGGTTCCGGAGCGCGATCGATATTTCCACAGGCAGAAATCTCGCGGATCTCGCTTACCATTGATTGGCGCTCCTTCTTCATCGATGTTGTTGTTGCCTCCTCCCTCCTCCAATTCCCGCAGGTAAAAGTCAGTGGACGCCGCGTTCGGGGCGAGCTTGCCGTATTTGGTTCGTCCCCCCGTTGCCGATTCAAACGCCCGGACGTCAAAGTACACAGAGCCCTCTCCCCCGCCCACTGCCGCACCATCATCCCCACTCTGCTCAGGTATGACGTACGCCATGCCCCCGTCTACGATCTGTTGGATGTACGGCACGATCGTCGCCTCGACGTGCTCGCTCACCCGACAAACCACATCGGGCCTGAGCACGTTGAGGGAATCCATGTCCTCCCAAAATTCCCGCTCGTACTTTCTTGCTAGTCGAATGGGATCCACCCCACGCTCGATCGAGCGGGCGATGATCTTGTCGTCCACGTCGGTGACGTTCATCACAAATATTGGCCGGGGCGCACTGCCTCCCCCACTATCATTATTTCCATCAGTGTTTGTATCAGATGCGTCGTGCTCGCTCGTCGCCACCCGCCTTAAAACGTCGAGCAACACGTACGTCCGCCCGTGGCCCAAATGGGCGTCGTCGTAGACGGTCGGGCCGCAGGCGTACCACGCCGTGCCTCGCGGATGGGAGGAGGGTGGTTGAGATGTGTCGTGAGATTTGGAGGCAGGAGGTGCAGTGTGTGGGGGCAGGATGCGGCGCCGGGCCGAGAGCGAGTCGTAGACCGAGAGGCGGCCGCCGGTACTATTTACGTTGCCATTGTTGGCGGCGCCGCCGAAATTTCGCGGCAGGCATTGCAATGGCACCGGCGCCCGTCGGTCAAAGCTGCATGGCGAGATAAATGAGGAGGTGCATGTAAGTGCATGACACATCATGTGAGAGAGCGTTGCAAAATCCACCCAAAGTTCATTGCAATCCGATATTTGGAGCTCACCTCTGGTGCTGCCGCGCCCACGGAGGCCTCGCCGCCCGAACCCGCCGGCCGGGCATCGGCCGCGGCAGCAATCGGAGCAGCGGCCGCATCGTCGTCGTGATCTCACCGCTTCCTCGGGCAGAGGGGCGGGGCTGGGGAAACGTAGCTACTTTACGTAGTACGAAGGCTGCATACGTAGCTCCGAGCTGAGGCTAGAGAGGGATGGAGGGAGGAGGGAGGACGGACGAGGGAGCAGCAGAGGAGACGGGAGCGCGGCCGCGTTGGAGGGAGCGCCGCGACGGCAACTGAGGTCCTCCTGGCCGGGTCGCCGGGTAGAGAGTAGCCTCGCAGCGGCCGGAAGGCGTGGAGGCGCCAAGACTGAAAATAAACACCCTCCACAATAGCTGCAAATCAAAGAGGATGGAACAGGAGTGGGACGAATACGACGGCGGGGTGTTCCACGAAAGGGCAAGCCGGATCCGGGCGGCGCCGGGCGTCGCAGTCATTCCAGAGAGGGCCTTTCTGAACTGTCGTGATTTGACGGCAGTGGATCTGAGCAACGTCACCACCATCTCGGCTGACGCATTCGGTGGTTGCAGCTCGCTGGAGCGCGTAATTTTGACAACTGCCTCTACAGTCGAGATTGGCGAGAACGCATTTGCCGCCTGTGTGAAATTGCGGGAGGTTGAGCTCAGCAATGCAGCAAAGATTGGAGCATGCGCATTCTATTATTGCCATGCACTGACGAGCGTTACCATCTCAACATCTGTCGCTGAAATCGAAAGGTGTGCATTCTGCGATTGCGACAAATTGACAGATGTGGAGCTCTGCGAGGGGATACAGCGCATTGCAAAGGGAGCATTCTCTGCTTGCAGTGCTTTGGTCAGGATGAGCATCCCGTCATCTGTCACAGCCATTGACGATAGGGCATTTAGTGGTTGTTGCAGTGTGGTAGAAGTGGAAATGAGTGAGGGATTGCAGCTTATTGGAGAGAGTGCGTTCCAATCGTGCAAATCGCTGCTACATATCAGCATCCCTTCAACAACATTGAAAGTCGGAGATTCGGCATTTGCTGGTTGCTATCAGTTGAGGCGAGCGGAGCTTGAGGAGGGGCTGCAGACTATCGGGAAAGGAACATTCCGGTATTGCAATTCGTTGGAACGGATCGCAATTCCCTCCTCTGTTACGGAGATTGGCTCTGAGGCATTCCACACTTGCACCAGTCTGACAGAGGTGACTCTGCGTGAGGGGGTGCATGATATCGATTCTGGAGCATTCCACCTCTGCACCTCTCTGGAACAAATCAACATTTCTCCCGTGGCCTTGGTGATTGATTTCGAGCGTTCCAGCTGCCAGCTGATGAGAAGAACCATGCCTGTGCCTGTGCTTGTGCCTGGCAGGCGAGAGAGAAAGCTGGTCGTCTCCAAATGGTTGCAGTACAAGAGCCCAAGCCAGCTCGAACAGGCGGAGGCAAAGGTGAACGAAATCCTTGGCCGTCCTCGGCAGACGGAGGGCCAGAAAATCGCATTGATTCGAGAGTGGTTTGCTTACTACGAGCGGTTGGATGTGACTACGATGCTTGAGCTAGCTATTTGGAGGGCCAACATGAATCGCAATGAGCGGGGTGCGGATGCGAGGCGGGCCAGCCGCCGAAACTGCGGAAGTGATATGAATGTGATCATCCCGGGCGTCTTGCCGTACGTGAACCTGGGGGCGTAGGGAAACGCAAGAGCAATGCTGAAATTCTGTGGTTTACCATCTATCTGCATTATTTTGCATTCTACCCCCGATGACTTCTTTATTTCTTCCCCCGCTTCATCTTGGTCACGCGGCGATTCAGCACTTTGGACACCTTCAGCCTCAATTCCTTGTGCTCCCTCTCCTCCACGCCCTTCGCCCCCTTCTTTTTCTTCTTGCTCGCGGTTCCCGGCTCCTCCACCTCCTTCCACACGGCGCCGTTCAGCTTCAACGCCAACTTTGCTCCGGCGTCGCCCCCGAACGTCAGGAATCCCGTGCCCTTGCACCGCTTCGAATCGTCGAACTTGAGCAGCTTGCAGTGCACCATGCCGTGATCCTCTCCCCACGCTCCCCCCGTTTCTCCGTCATTCCCGACATCTGCCTCGAATTTCTCCCGCATGCCCTCCTCGAAATAGCGCTTGACCAGTCCCTCGTCGCAGTCGAATGGCAATCCGGACACGAAGACCTTCCGTTCGGGCGGGTCGTGCAATCCCCGCAGCTTCTTGGCGACCCGATTGCACCCTTTCTGGGTCTTCTTTTGTGGACAGTCGTAGATCCAGTGCGGAGTGAAGTCGTCCAGTTTGTTGTGGCACGCCATGCAGACGTAGTCGGGCGGGACGGGCTTCGATCGCTTCGTCTTTTTGGACGGCGGATTATGATATTTGCGTTTGGGTTCGGTATCTTCGACATCCTCGTGATCCGAGTGGTACTCCGCCTCCGGCGCCTCCATTGTCTCGTGCGGCTCGTGCGGCCGCATCGTCGTATCTCACCCTCTTGGCTGGAGGCCGCCGGACGGAGGACGGAGGCGGGAAAAGTAGCTACGTTACGTAGTACAAAAGCTGCAGTAGGCAGTAGCAAGTCTTCCCTCTTCCCTCGCATCAAGGCGGAGCACACCCACTGAGGGAGCGCGCGGAGCGCGGAGAAGAAGCGGCGAGACGGGCGAGTTGGAGGGAGCGCGACGGCAGACCGGGTCGCCAGGTAGAAGTAGCCTCGCAGCGGCCGGGAGGTGTTGGCGATCGCGGCGAAATAATACACGTCGGGACAATGGCGGAGGAGTGGACCGAATACGACGGCGGGGAGGTCCAGGAACGGCACCGGAATGCCAGCCAGATACGCGTGGTGGCGGGCGTCACGGTGATTCCGGTGATGTTATTTTTCAACAATCACAATTTGAGGGCGGTGGATCTGAGCAACGTCATCACTATCTCGGCTCATGCATTCGATAGTTGCAGCTCACTGGAGCACATAATTTGGACCACCGCCCCAGCGGTCGAGATTGGCGAGTATGCATTTGCGTGCTGCGAGAGATTGGAGAAGATTGATCTCAGCAATGTGACAAAGATCGGAGTGTGTTCATTCTTGGAGTGCGTTTCATTGACACGCGTTGTCATTCCATCATCTGTCACCACAATCGAGGATGTTGCATTTGAATACTGCAAGAATTTGGCGGAAGTGGAGCTCTGTGAGGGGATACAGCGCATTGGGGAGAGAGCATTCTGCAGTTGCAAAGCTTTGCGTCGCATCAACATTCCGGCGTCGGTCACCGACATTGGAGCTGATGCATTTCATTACTGCGACAGATTGGCAGAGGTGAAATTGAACAAAGGATTGCAGCGCATGGGACGGAGTGCGATTCACCGTTGCTTGTCGCTAGCTGGCATTAGCATCCCCTCGACTACGAAGAACATTGGAGACAACGCATTTAGCGATTGCCGTCAGTTGAGGGATGTGGAGCTTCAGGAGGGGCTTCGGACGATTGGGGGTGCGGCATTCTGGGACTGCCGTTCGTTGGAACGCGTCACCATCCCCTCCTCGGTCACATTAGTTGGAATGAATGCATTTCAGAATTGTGGCACCCTTGAAGAGGTGACACTGTGCGAAGGGCTTCATTGCATTGGTGATCGAGCATTCTACAATTGCACTGCTATGGACCACATCAACATTCCTCCCGCGGCCTTTGTGATTGATATCGAATATTCCAGCTGCCAGTTAATGAGGACGACAACGCCTGTCTCTGCAAGGAGAAATCTGGTTGTCTCGAAGTGGATGCAATACAGGAGCCCGAGCCAGCTTGCAACGGCCGAGGCAAAGGTGAACCAAATCCTAGGTCGCCGCCAGCAGACGGCAGGCCAGACAATCGCATTGATCCGAGAGTGGTTCGCTTACTACGAGCGGTTGGATGTGACAACGATGCTCGAGCTGGCTATTTGGCGATGCAATATGTTGGGCAACGAGCGGGATGCGGAGGCCAGGCAGGCCAGCCGCCAAAACTGCGGCAGCGACATGAATATCATCATCCCAAGCGTCTTGCCGTTCTTGGAAGGGTAGAATTCGACGGCACAAGAACTAGAAAAGCAAGGAGTAAAAGCCCCGTAGCTGACAAATATTATATCACGAGCTAGTGGTGCGTGTTATATTGCAGTAGTCCCTGAATGCGCGAGACACGAGGATTGCTGCGGCCTTATCCCTCTGCTCGCTCTTCATCTCGTCTTGCGCATCCTTGTGGGCGCGCAACGCCACCGCAAACTCTTCTTTGGTGACCAAACCTTGGCTGTAAGCTTCCCAAATACCTTTCACGGCATCATCGTGGCCGGCCTTTGCCGCGATTGTCACGTGCTTCAACGACCTCTGTACATTTCCCATTCCACCTTCCATAATCCCCAACCTGTACCTTGCATCGACATCTCCCGCCCTAGCAGCGCGCTCCAAATGATACTTTGCTTTGTCCAAATTTTTCTCGATCCCATCGCCGCCGCGAGAAAATGCTATCCCTACGTGGTATTGGCATCTCGCCGACCCTAGTTCGATTCCCTTCAACCAGAGATCCATCGCCTTATTTGCGTCCTGTTGGAGCCCAAAGGCTCCACTAAAATGATGTTGGCCAAGTCGGTGGTATGCCTCCGCGTCGTCGGCCTTCACACGTTTCTTCAGCCGATCGAGTGTGTCGGTGTCGCTTGACTCTGGGGGACTTCTGCAAAAAGGGCATGGTGGAGCGGTCGAATTACCCTCCATGGCTCTGCCCCACGTTTCTGCATGGCAGCATCCGAGACAGACCAGCTTGCCACAACACGCCCAATACATGGCATACCGGTCGCCAAACGGAAGGGGCAAGAAACAAATTGGGCATTCCTCCCTCGGCGGAGGCGGCGCGAACAGCGCCTCCTCGAACAGCTCGGCGGCTCTCTTCTTGCAGGCCCGCTTGTGGGCGGGGCGATGAGCAATTTGACACTCCCGGTTGCAATAGTGGACCGTTTTGCAGGCGACGCACTTCTTGAGGCCCTCCTTGGCCGTGCCGCAGGCGGCGCACACGTGGGGTATCTCGTCAGATGAGCTCATCTCTTGCGTGTCTGTGCCTCGAATTGCAATTCGATTGCCCCGCCCTCACTCGTTGATACCGACCGACCCGCGCGACTGTTGGCGACGGCCTCCTATCCCTCGTCTAACGTCGCTCGATTTGCAACTCGCCCCGCTCACGGTCACGGGGCCCATCAAAGATTTCGATCCGGAACTTTGCACGAAAAGTGCCCGCCCCCGGCCTCCAGCTGCGCTGCACTTTGCCCCCGATCCGTCAACGGCCTCGACCGCTCCGACGCCTCGCACAAGTAGCCTCCCGTGGCTGGCCGCTCCGCACTTACAATCGGGCGAGGGCGTCGCGTTGTGTTGGCGGCCGGCTCGCGCGCCCCCCCGCCCCCCGCTCTCCTCTCGAGCTAGCTCGCTCGCCAGACTTGCCTTTTTTGGCGGGAACTTTAGTATGAGTTCCTACGTACCTTTATTGCGTAGCTCCTGTCCACCAAAAGTCGCCATTTCCAGTTCTGCAAAAAGAAACAATCAAGTGCCACCCACACTTGACGGCAAGATGGCAGCGATGAAGGACTCCACCTCCGACGCCTCCGCGGCGGCGAATGCCCCGCCCGATGCCGACGTTGCCGACGAGCGGCGGCCCGAGAAGAGGGCGAAAAAATCCAAGAAGGAGAAGAAGAGCAAGAAGCGCCGTCGCGACTCTGACGATGCAGACGCAGCGGCGTCGACCGAGCCCCCGCCGCCATCGAACGAGCCCCCTTCCTCGGCCGACGACAAGGCCGCCCGCCGCGCCGCCCGCGCGGCCAAAAAGGCGGCCAAAGCGGCCGACAAGGCGGGGCTCCTCGAACGGCTCCCCAAGGTCGACGCCGACGGCATTCCCTACAGCAAAATTCAGATCCGGCGGATGCTCCGGCGGGTCAAGCATGGGTTGCCGCCGATTGCGACGAAGGAGGAGGAGATGGAAATAAGGCGGAGGGAAAAACGGGAGCGAATTGAGGAGGAGGCGCTGTACAGTGCCTCGGCCGACGCCGGCGGGGATGATGCGGGGGGTGATGGGGAAGGAGACGTGGCGATTGCCGGGGAGGATCGGGAGAACGAGCCTCAGGAACCGGAGGCGCCGGAGGCAGAGGAGCACTCGGATGACAACGAAGAGGAACCAGCCGACGACGGACCCAAACGCAAATATCACAATCCGCCGTCCAAAAAGACGAAGCGCTCGAAGCCCGTCCCGCCCGACTACGTCTGCATGGCCTGCAACAACAAACTGGACGGCTTCACTCCGCACTGGATCTACGACTGTCCCCAAAAGAAGACGCAGAAAGGGTGCAACCAGATCGCCAAGAAGCTGCGGGGGTTGCACGACCCGCCCGAACGCAAGGTCTTCGTGTCCGGATTGCCGTTCGACTGCGACGAGGGACTGGTCAAGCGCTATTTCGAGGAGGGCATGCGGGAGAAATTCGAGGCAGATGTCGGCGGCGACGGTGGAGGGGAATGGGGCGAGGAGCACGACATGGTGCACTGCAAGCTCCTCAAGTTTGACGACAGCAAGCGGTGCAAGGGCACGGGATTCCTGACGTTCGGGGGCGACGCCGGAGCAAAGTTGGCGCTGAAGCTGAACGGGGCCGTGTGGAAGGAGGTGGAGGAGCCGGGGACCGCGAGCAAAAAGACGAAGAAGAAGGGGGCGAAGGGCGGGGAGGAGAGGGAGCACAAGGAATTGCGGCTGAAGGTGTCCAAGGTGCTAAATCGCCGCGTGACCAAGATGAAGCGGGGGAAGAAATGAAGGAGTCATCAGGGGAAGAATGCAAAACATCTCTAAAAGGTGCAGAGCATTGATTGTGAGAGTAATCGTGCAAGCTCGGCTCGCTCTTGTCTAAGACAATGCCCTACTGCTAGCCATCGTCGCTGTCACTTTCGATCTCGCTGCCACTTACGCTGCAGCGCTCTCTCCGGAGGTCCCTTCTGGCTCCAAATATTCCAAGACGCCCGGAATAATGACATTCATGTCACTGCCGCAGTTTTGACGGACTGCATGTCTGGTTTGACGGACTGCCTGTCTGGTTCTACCACCCGGCTCATTGCCGTTGTTGCATCTCCAAATGGCCAGCTCGAGCATCGTCGTCACATCAAGTAGATTGTAGTAGGCGAACCATTCGCGGATCAATGCGATTTTCTGTCTCTCTGTCTGGTGATGGCGAGCTAGGATTTCGTTCACCTTTGCATCTGCCTGTGCGAGCTGGCTCGGGTTTCTGTACTGCATCCACTTCGAGACGACCAGCTTCCTCCTTCTCCCATCAGGTTTGGGCATAGTGTTCCTCAACAACTGGCAGCTGGAACGTTCGATGTCAATCACGAAGGCCACGGGAGGAACACTGATATGTTGCAAAGCGGTGCAGGCGGTGAAAGCATCACCTCCAATTTCATGGACTCCCTCGCGCAGAGTCACCTCTGAAAGGCTGGAGCAGCCACCAAATGCCTGTGGATTAACAAATGCGACGGAGGAGGGGATTGTGATGCGCTCTAATGAACGGCAATCCCAGAATGCTCGTGGCCCAATCGTCTGCAGCCCCTCCCGAAGCTTTACTGACGCCAACTGGCGGCAATCAACAAATGCATCACTTCCAACTGTCACCGTAGTCGAGGGGATGCTGATGCCAGCTAGCGACAGACAATGTGAGAATGCACTCCGTCCGATACTCTGTACCCCCTCGTTCAATGTCACTTCTGTCAATCTGGTGCAAAAATTGAAGGCACCTTCTTCAATGTCGGTGACGGATGCGGGAATGTTTATCCGACCCAAAGCTTTGCAACTTTGGAATGCCATCTTTTCAATGCGCTGGATCCCCTCAGCGAGCTCCACTTCCGCCAAACTCTTGCACAGCATAAATGCACCACCCTCCATTTCAGCAACAGATGATGGAATGGCTACGCGCTCCAGCGCTTCACAACTGTAGAATGCCTCATTTCCGATCTTCGTTGCCGAGATCGATCTCCTTCAACTCCTTGCAAAACGCAAATGCTCTCTCGCCGATCTCGACTGGAGCGGCAGCAGGCCAAATAATGTGCTCCAGAGAGCGGCAACTCCTGAATGCATCATTCGCAATGGTGCTGACGTTGCTCAGATCAACCTCCCTCAAATGGCGAGAGCCAAAAAATGCCATTTCTGGAATCACTGTCACGCCCGACGCCACCCGGATCCGGCTGGCATTCCGGTGCCAATCCTGCACCGCGCCGCCGTCGTATTCGTCCCACTCCTCCATCCTCTGATGTGCAGCGAATCCCGCACGTGTTTTGTGGCCTTTCCACCGTCACCGCCAGACACAGCTTGGGCCTTCCGCCGCCCTAGTCCAGCCAGAGAGGGGCGAGAGTGCTGGGAACTCGTATCGCGAGCAGGAGGAGGGTTAGGGAGCGGAGAGGGCGGGGAGGGAGGGGGAGGGGGGAGGGGGGATCTGAGGAGGAGGTACGTATCTATTGTACGTAGTATAATCTCTGCCTCCTCCCTCTTTTCCCCCAGAGCTCCCCCCGAGCTCCGCCTCCGCGCTCCCTGTCCCGCGCCCTCCCAGCGCCTCCTCAACTCGGCCGTCGGCGGCACTGGCACGCGCCTGGGAGACGCAACAACGCTCGTGGCCCGTTGGGTGTCGTAGCCCGAGAGCATCGTGGCCCTGTGGATGCGGTTGTGCGACAGCCCAAAAGTTGCAGCACATCACATGCACATCTCACATACCTACATCATCACATGAAGATGGCGACGCGAGACGAGTGCGACAGCACCAGCAAACGCCGCAGGACCGCAAATGCACCCGTCGATATCAACGACCTGACGGCGGACACTCTGGTGGCCGTGGCGGAGTTTCTTCCCAAAACGTCGCGGGCGCTGTTGGCGGTGGCCCTGATGGCTCCCTCTCCGTCGTGGCGGGAGCTCGGGGGGAGGGGCGTGCCCAGCCCTGCCGGCAAAGCCATCGTCGCGTCGTCGGTGGCTCCCGAAGAAGACCCATCGGGGGATTTTATTAGCAGCCTCTGGCTCGAGGCCAGCAGCGATGGCTATGACAGGGAGAAGAGGGAAATCAAGGACGAGCGGGGGCATACCGGCGTTCCTACGTTCAAAGACGGCATTTGGGAGCAACTGAAAGAATACTACGACGATGACCAATGGAGCATCCTCGATTTTGCTGATATTGGAAATCTGGCGGCAAGGCTGTCCGACGACGATATCGGGGCCGTGTTGCTTTGCATTGATGCCCCAAACAAGCTACGGCGATTGAACCTCACGAATTGTTTCGGCCTTGTTGGACACGGACTCGGGCCGTTGCGCCAATCCATCATGATAGAAAAGATTGATATGGGACTCTGCCGGCAATTGGAGAAGCCGAAGATATTTGACGACGCCCAGCTAGCAAAAGAGGCCGTGTATCCCATAATCGAGGAGATTCTCCGGACGGAGGGAAATTCACTCGCCCGTCTACAGATGCCCATGCATTGGTGGAATGAGGGCGATAGAATGCCAGAAATGGAGAAGCGTTTCCTTCAGAATCATGGCTGTTTGGCCAGCCAATCATCGAGCTCCTTCTATTTTGGCTTTGATGACGACCCGATTCAACTGCTGGCCCACCTCCAACGTCGCTCGGGCACGGATGTGGCAGATATATGCCCTGGCTGCGCCGACAATGGAGATGTCATGATTTGCAGAGACTGCAGACTTATTTTGTGCGATGAGTGCGACGGGCTCTGGAAATGCATTCGCTGTGGTATCAAGCAATGCGAGCCCTGCCGCTCGAGATCTGAGAATCCGGTCGAAGATTGCGCCAGCTCCGAATGCACGGCAGAGTATTGCACGAAGTGTATGATATTTGCGTGCCGCAGCGGTACAATTACTTGTACAGGGTGCAAAGACCGAGCCTTGCGCGAACTTCTGGCGGAGAACGCTGCGCAAAATGACGAGATAGGGAGGCTGCGGGAAATTGGAAGCAGAAAATATTGAGAATGAGAGGTTGAGACACGCACAGAGCAAGTAAAGGTGTGGTATTTAGTTTCTGAAGATCGCATCAGCAATATCTTTCTCTCTGACCGAGATGCCCATTAGTTCTCATCCACCGAGTTACTCTTTCCAGTGTTTCGCTATCTGCACTCTCAGGACGATCGCCCTCGATAACTGTCGCCAATTCATTGGCTTTATCCCTCTGCTCGCTCTTCATCTCCTTTGCAATATTCACGAATGCTCGAAGTGTTCCCTCATACTCTTCCTTGCTTATGAGTTGTTTCATCTTTGTTACATCCTTCATAGCTTGCTCATGCCCACCCTTGGCCGCAATTGCAAAGTGCTTTACTGCCCTGGAGGGGTTGTTGGACTGAATTTCCAGGAGGCCAAGGTTGTACCTAGCACCGACCTCCCCTCCCATCGCAGCAAGCTCGCAGTAATGTTTGACTTTCTTCATATCTCGTTCGACGCCATCGCCATCCAAGTACATTGTGGCGAGTGAGGTGTACGCCCCAGCATTTCCCAGCTTTCCTGCCCTTTCCCAGAGCTCACGTGCCTTCTCAGGGTCTCTCGCCACGCATTCCCGTCCATCCATGTAGCACGATCCCAGTGCATTCATTGCACCTGCATCATTTGCTTCCACACGTTGATTGAAGTTTTCGACCAGGTATTTTTTTGTAGCGGCCAAGCCCCGTGGTCGCTCCTTTCTGCAGAACGGACAACAGCTCAACTTTTCCACGATATTTGCCGTAACTATGCAGCCGTCGCAGACGACCTGGCCACAACAAGCTTGATAATGCACGTAGTTCACATCTGCGGGCAACATTAGGAAGCAAATCGGACAATCGTCCCGGGGAGGCGGCTGCCGAAACAGCGCCTCTTCGTGCAGCTCCGCCGCCCTTTTCTTGCACGCCCGCTTGTGCGCCTTCCAATGGGAAGCCTGGCAGTCCCTCCCGCAATACTTCACCTGCTGGCACGAGGTGCACTTCTTGAGGCCGTCGCCGGCCTTGCCGCAGGCGGCGCATATGTGGGGAATCTCGGTCTCGGCGGTGCTCATATCTTGTACGTCTGCGTCTCGATTGCAATTCAATTTGGTGGCGGCGCCGCCCGGCTGCTGGAGCGGCCGAAGGGCAGGATACGACCGACGACGAGGAGAGGATGATAGGCGGTCAGTGTTGTTGGCAGGCGTGGCGGAGGAGGTAGCAGGCGAAGCTCTTGTGCTTGTGCTTGGTGCATGCGATTGGCGCGGTGGCGCGTGCTGTACTTAGGACCACGTAAGTACTTAGCTACCAAATCTGCCTCCAGCCCAGTCAGCCTCCAGCGTCGAGGACCGAGCGACCAGAGGAGCCGAACAAAGCTTGCCTGCCTCCCATTCCAATAGCAGTTGCACTCGTCGATTGTGTTTACAACCCTTTCGTATCATTAAATTAGGGCTTTTAAGCTAGCATCTTCATAGGTCCCCGATGCGTATATGTTCGTGTGCGGGTGGGCTATTTTCGGTTCCGGGCGCCGGGCATACCACCGGAGGGGCAAGTTCGTTTTGCGGCGACGGGAGGGAGGGACAACCTCCCCCTCCGTCGACCGCTATTGACGATAGTGCATTAAGGTGGTGGTGGGGCAGTCCCCCCGGGTGGGATGGCGCTCGGTTTGGGTTCTCGCGCTTGCAGCGGCGAGAAAGATTCTGTGTACATCATATGGCACTCGGTGTGCCACGTCCTTGGACAGGGTGTGTGGGTATGTTCTTGTTGTTTGGTTGGGGTGGGATGGAAGGGGATAGGGGAGA
>JALLAP010000443.1:0-10408 GCA_036939355.1 Thalassiosira profunda | reverse complement strand
GGTGCGGGCCATGTTGCGATGAGTGAGAGTAGCAACGAAGGCGGCTGGGCGAGGGAGTTGTGGAGCGGCAGTCGGAATGGAAAAATGACGTTCCTACGATACCTTCGATATGTACGTCGTATCAACGACTGCTAGACTGGGAATCTGGGCGGGAGAGGGAGACTGAGGGCTGAATCGAGGGATGGGAGAGGGAGGCATTCTTAGCAACGAAGTCCGGATTCACTTTTTACTACGCCTATAGTTCATTGATGCACATTATGTTGCGGAGGACGAGCACTGGACCCGTCTGAATTAGATGTCGATTTCGGCCCCAACCTGGAGACCCGGAACGGGCGGCGACAACAGCGCCGTGCCCGGCGCCTGTGCCATGGGTGCCTCGCCCTCCTCCGCCGGCGCCTCGCTCTTTGAGCCCTTCTCCTTCTCCCGCAGCGTCTGCGACACCTTCTCCGCCGCCCGTTTGTCGCCCACGTCCTCCCAAAGGGCGGTATCGTCGTTCATTCGCAAAAAGCGGCTGGGCGGGTTCGCACTCCTTAGTGCCCCCACGATCAACTTCGACACTTTGGGCTTGTCGTTCTTCCGGGCGTGGTGGTACACGGCGCGGTACCGATTCACAATCTCGCGAAGGCGGTGGTTCCCCGGGTGGTGGTTGGTCCGTCCTCCGCGGCCGAACAGCACGTCCTCCTCTTTCGGGAAGACGCCGGTCGCTGCGTCGTTGTTCATGGCGGCGGGGAGCATGTAGTTGGCCCCAACCTTGCGATCTCCGACGGTCACAACCGGCGGGACGACAATGTGCGAGATCTGAGTCGGCATCGCCAGGATTGGCGCGGGCATTGGCGGGGGTTGTTGCGGCTTTGGGCGAGGCGGTGCCGCCGGCCTGGCCTTTTTCGGTGCCGGCGCTGGTGCGGCCACGGGAGACGGCAGAGCGGGCATTGCTGCTGGCTTTGCCACCTCCACTTCCGCGGCCTTTCGTTTCGCAGCTGCCTTTTCCACCGGCTTGTCATTGGCCTTCTCAGCCACGTTCACCTTCCCCATCGTCGCGTCCACCACCGCGGCCGCCTTTTCCTCTTCGCCCTCAGCATGCTTCATCGAGCTCCAGCGAGTCTTCTCCCGCAGCGCCTGGCTCGCCTTCCACGCGGCCTCCTTGTCGTTCACCTGGTGCCACCGGCCGTCGTCGCCCTTCTTCAAGAACCTGCCGGGATTCGGTCCGGTGCGGATGGCCTTCACTATTCTACGTGCCACGTTGGGCTTCTCCGTCTTCACGGCGCGGACGTAGTCCGAGCGGTGGAGGGAGATGATGTCGCGGTAGCGGAGGTTGCCAATGTGGCGATTCGTGAGCCCTCCGCGGCCGAACAGGACGTCCTGCAATTGGTGGGAGGAGGAGGATGGCACAAGATGATGTGTGAGCAAGTGGTGTCAGAACAGATAACGTTGCAAATAAGCCCCGAAGCAACTCGCCTGGTCCGTAATCTCAATATCTTCGGCCGGTTGGGCCGGAACTGCCGCAGCCGCCGCGACGGGGACGCGAGACAGCCCAGCTGCCCCGTCGAGGGGCATTGGGACGGGAACGCCCAAGGCCAACGGGATTCCGGGACTGCCCAGGCCGCCAGGCGCGAGGGGATCCGCGAGGGGGAGCGGAGGCGCGAGGTCCTCCGCCTTCATGGCGCTGGGGGGCTGCTCCGCCGCCATCGTTGTGTGCAGGGGGTCGTTCTCAGCCGCGGGGCGGTCGATTCTCGGTGAATGCATCAAGTCAAGAGCGGGAATGCCATCGTGGTCGTGATTCATCGTTGCTTCTCCTCCCTTGCTTTGTCGTTGTTGGAAAAGAGGGGGCTCTTCCTTGCCTGCCTCATTCGTGAATGAAAGAAATCCCAGAAACGGTTTGGGTGAAAACCTAAATTTATCCAACAGTAAACTTATTAAGCAATTTTCTTTACCTACAAATGAAAATGCTAGAATAAGGATACATCAATTTGGGCTAAAGAGAAGGGAGCGTATGTACAACTCGCCCCACCTATGCCCCTGCTCTCGTCCGCCCCCTCAGCGCCTGTCGCCTGAGGGCCAGCACCACCTCCAACAGTCCTGCGCCAGGCGCCCCTTATTTTCGTTGCGATGGAAGAGGGGTGGTACGAATACACGGGGGAGGAGGATCCGCCGGCGGATGCTCGCAATATTCGCGTGGCTCCTCATGTCACCGCGCTTCGTGATGAGGCCTTTGCCCGACGTCGTAAGCTGAGAAGAGTGGATCTTGCGAATGTCACAATTATAGGGCTCGGGGCATTCGCGGATTGCCAAAATTTGAGGGGTGTGAATCTATACGAGGGCCTCCTGGAGATTGGCGAGGAAGCATTCGCGGGATGTGGACTGCACAGCATCGCCATTCCCTCCACCGTCGCAACGATTGGCGAGCTTGCATTCGACGGATCAGGACTGCAGAGCATCTCTATTCCGTCGACCGTCACAGCACTTGGCAATGGTGCATTTAGGGACTGCGACAAGTTGACGAGTGTGGATCTTCCGGATGGCCTTCCCACCATATGCGAGGGAGCATTCCGGGGATGCTCCAGGCTTGCACACATCACCATTCCGTCGACCGTCACCACAATTGGCAAATATGCATTTCTCGACTGCGACAAGTTGGCGAGTGTGGAGCTTCCGGAGGGGCTTCAGACCATAGGCGAGGGAGCATTCTGGAATTCCGGACTGACACAAATCTCCATTCCGTCCACCGTCACTACAATTGGCAGACATGCATTTCGGAAATGCAATACCTTGACCTTGGTGAGCGTTGAGCTTTGTGAGGGAGGAGTCCTGGATAATATTGGCGAGGAAGCTGCATTTTATGGCTGCACTTTGTTGGCAACTGTTGTGCTTTCGGAGGGGATCCAGACGATTCCGAAGAGAACATTTTCACATTGCTATGAACTGTCAAAGATCAGCATTCCATCCACTGTCGAAGAAATTAGCAAAGGTGCATTTCGACGCTGCTACAATCTGGCGGAAGCTGAGCTGTCGGAGGGGCTTCAGATGATAGGCGAGGGAGCATTCTTGGGGTGTTCGAGATTGCAGCGCATTACCATTCCATCCACCGTCACAGAGATTGGCCGTTTTGCATTTCTGGAGACACCCTTGAAAAGTGTTGAGCTTTTGGAGGGGCTTCAGACGATAGGCGAGGGAGCATTTGCATGGTCGAGATTGAAGCGCATCGTCATTCCTTCAACTGTCACAAAAATTGGCAGAGGTGCGTTTGATTCCTGCGAGAAGCTGAACAACGTGAAGCTGCCGGAGGGAGTCCTGGAGATTGATGGGGGAGCATTCGGACATTGCTCTGAACTACAGAGCCTCACCATTCCGTCCCCTGCGTTTGTGATAGCTAGATCGGACGCCGGAAATGAAGATGTTCTTGGATGTCAATTGTCGATGGATGCATCAATCGGTCGTGGGAGCGTCCGGATGGTAGCTTCCAAGTCCGTGAGGTGGCTCATGGCTTCTGGTTACCTTGAGGAAGTCGAGGGGAAGATCACTGGCATTATCGCAAGGCAAGAGCAGTCTGTGGGGGATCGTCTCGAGCGCGTCCGCAAGCTATTTGCATACTATGATTTGCTCGACGCCACGTCGGTCCTGGAGCTGGCGATCTGGAAGGCCAGGATTGAACAGGCTCCCAGACGTAGTCGTCGAAAGAGGGCGAGGGTTGACCCGACGTTGCATCGAGAGCAGTGCCGCACCGACTCCGGGGCGCACGTTATCCTGCCTTTGGTCATGACTTATTTTTAGGGGTTTGGTTTGGCTGAGATTGGTTGTACTTTCTTTAATTTTCATTTTACCTAAGTACAAACAAAGCTAGATTAGGATACACTAATTTGGTCCAAAGGAGAACGCCCAAGTCTGCCATCCAGTTCATTTCCCCACTTCCACGCTTCCAACGAGACCAAAGAAAAAGCTTGTAGGGCAGAACTACTAGCTGTGGCCAAAACAACCTCTTTTTTTAAGGCACCCGTTTTTAAGACCGGGATGCGCCGGAAAAGGGACAGCGCCCGCTCGGGGGGTCCCCTCCGCCGCCCGTTCCTCCTTCTATGCTTTCGCCCCCACCCTCCTTCTCTTCCAGCTGTATTGCCGCCATCATGACTGCCAACGTGTCCAACCCCCCTGCAATCGGCTCCCCCACCGCCATCCCACTCGCCCCTTCCATGCCATCCTCCTCGCCCCGCAGCACCTTCAAGAAGCTGTCGGGGTCGTGATATATCTCAATCTTCTTCGCCTTCTCGTCCTCGTTGAGTGTGACCACCCCAAATCCAGTCAGATTGATCGTCTCCCCGCTCCCCTGGTGCCCCTCAAACTGCCCCGAAAACACGGCCCAGTGTCGCCACGAAAACGCCACCTTGGGCGGCCCCGAAAAGACCTCCAGCACTTCAAAGGGAAATCCCTCGGGAAAGGCAAAGCGGAATTTGCCGTGGCTGCTCTCAAACGTTTCCTTCTCGCTGTCGTACAAGTCCTTGCTGCACGTCGACAGCAGCCAATTGTAGTTGCCCACCCACGGCGCTTCCTGGAAATCAAACACTTTGCCCCCGTTCGCCTGCACTTCGTATTCGTATTGATCGACCGTCGTCCATTGGTAGAATTCCTTGTGCGTCGCCTCCATCTCCCACGTCTTTATGAAGTTCTCCACAAACTCCTCCAGAGATCCCTTTGCGTGGTTCTTGCTCTTTCCGAGCAGGTAGTGCAGATCTGCAATTGTGTAATCCGGTTTTCCCTCCTTCCACATAATAGATGGGTCGTCCATGTTCCCCCGGTCGGGCACCTCGAAGCCGTGCGTTTCCTGCAGCGACTTAAGGAGTTTGTGGGCTTGCACCATGTCTTCTTTGGTGGCGTTGCGCACTGGAAATATTGGACGGCCGGATCCGGCCTCGATGCTCCGCCGCTTCGACGCAGCGACCTTTGGCCCTGTCAAGGGTTCATGTTGCGTGCGCGGAATATTCGATCGGTGGCCCTCTGGCAGGGCGGCGTGGCTCGGGAGAGCCTGACCGTTGTGCTCGTGGGGGTGGACGAGGAGGTCGTCCGGCAGCGGGGCGAGGGTGTCATGAGCCTCACTCTCGTGGTCGCTCTCGCGACTGTCGTCGCCGGGGCTGCCCGCGCGGTTGCTCATGGCTAGAAGGCCGTGGTGTTACCAGTGTTGCGGCCGCCGCGGATAGTTATCTAGTTGTTGCTGATGCCGGGAGGTTCACCTTCCCGTTTGCTTTGTGTTGCTTTGCAAAAGTGCCCTTGATGTTTCAGGGGGGGGGGGGCCTAATACCCGTAGGTTTGCCCCCTGCCCCCTTTCCACGCAACGGACCCTTCTGAAACTTTTCGGGGGCATACTCGCGGGGAAACCTACAAGCCCGCCAAAAGAAGCCGTGTTTGAAAGACCAGCAAGCACAGCAAACAGCAAAGTCAAAGTCACCCGGCCGCTCGCAATACAATACATACTCGCAATATATATCTCGCAATCGAGCACACACCATGGCATCGAGCGAGGGGGGCCGGGAGATCGCGGCCGCGAAGAAGCGCCTCGCCGCGGCCGAGGCCCGGGCGGCGGCGGACGCCAAGGCGGTGCAGGTCGCCAAGGCTGCCGAGGCGTCGGCGAGGGAGATGGCCGAGATGGCCCAAAGGAATGCTCAGACGGCCGCGAACAATCGCGAGGGTGCCGAGGCGCAGGCGGAGGCATCCGCAAAGGAAGCGCGAGAGGCCCGGAAATGCGTGAAGGACGCCGAGATGCGGTGGGAGGTAGTCGCTATCGATGATGATTCCGATGCGGACGAATCAGAGACGGTAAACAAGAAGTTCAGGTTCTGTGACAAAGGGAAGTGGGGAACCTACGACGGCGAGCTGAACGAAGGCGGTAAACGTCACGGCAAGGGGAAAATGTCATGGGATAAAGGGGGTTGGTACGAGGGCCAGTGGAAGAACGACATGAGGGAGGGGCAGGGAACTCTCAAATGCCCTCGTGGTGTGTACGAGGCTGTGTGGGAGGGCCAGTGGAAGAATAACGCGTTGGAAGGGCAGGGGATGACTCACCGGTTCCGGCTGGAAAAACGACAAGTGTGAGGGACAGAGGTCTTCAATAGAAGCTCGTTTTGGTTGGCGACGGAGGGCGGTCGGGTGCATCGGTATTACGCCCGACAAAGATGAACCTGAAGGAGAGGCGCGGCGGGGGGGGGGGGGGGTTGGATCAAATCTACTGCAGATCGCGTTGGACGCCATCAAAACGGAGAGGGCTCGGCTGGTCACTCTGGGGGGCCACAGCGAGGGGCATGATGTCATGGGAACGGCCCGCCGCGCGTACGAGAAAAACGGGTTCGTGCTTTATCTGACAAAGAGGTGAAGTACGGGCGCCCTACAACAATTGACGCGTTGCATTATGAAAGGATTGTGCAAAGGGAGTGAACTGCAAAGGTTGCAATGTTATTTCTGCCCCACACATCGCAAAGTGGTATCAGATCACCCCAAACGCGACAACCGTTCATTTCAGCAGCAGGCGCCCAAGCAAGTCTTTGTAAATCTGGCATAGGATCTCCAGATCACTACCTGAGACGCGCTCGTTGACCTTGTGTATTGTCTTGAAACTCGGACCCAGCTCAATCACTTGAGCGCCAGCGGCTGCCAAGAATCTGCCATCGGAGGTACCGCCAGAAGTGGAAAGCTTTGGATCTATGCCGGTGACATTCTTCACACTTGCAACTGCCTCTTTGACAAGCTGGCAACCCGCATCGGTTTCGTACGGCCGGGCGCCCTAGAATTATGCGCCAGTGAGAGTGTGCGAGACGGCCAAAAGAGACACAACAATCTCATTGATACTCACCAAGTGCCAATCGAGGGTATAATTCAGCGAATGTTTCTCCAGAACCTGCTCAACTCGAGATCGGAGGCTCTCCTCCGTCGATGCGGGCGAGAAACGGAAGTTGAACACAACCTTCTTGAAGCCAGGGACCACTGTATATGAAATGAGCTCGTGGAAGATAGGAGAGGAAATGCGAAGCAAAGTGAAGACAGATCAATCAACTAACCGTTCCGGGAGCCATCGCCGGCGTTGATGTTCGAGATTTGGAAGGTCGTGGGACCAAAGTCTTCAGTGCCGCCATCCCAGTGCGTGTCGACGAGATCTTTCAGGGCACCCAAGCTCTCGTGGATCGGGTTGAGGCTTTGATGTGGGTATGCCACGTGGCCTTGTATCCCACGGATTGTGAGCTCCCCTCCGAGGCTGCCTCGCCTTCCGATTTTTATGATGTCGCCAACCTTCTCATTGCTGCTAGGCTCGCCCACGATGCCCATGCCGATCTGGATGCCTCTGCGGGCGAGCTCTTCAACGACCATTTTGGTGCCATGCACTGCAAACAGTATGCGGTTAGATCCTTCAGCTGTTTGCAACGTTACAGCGCTGTGTATCTTACCTGCCTTTCCCTCTTCGTCGCTCGTTAGGATTACCCCAATTGTTTGATCCTCCTGTCCCTCAAGAAAGTCTTCGAGCGCGACGATAAAGGCTGCCACGCCGCCTTTCATATCTACAGCTCCACGCCCATAAAGGACGTTTTGATCATCAATTACCCCACCAAACGGAGGGTGTACCCACTCTTCCTCAGGTCCCGGCGGCACGACATCCGTATGCCCCGCGAACACCACCAAAGGCTTATTGCTCACGTCTCCGCGACACGCCCATAGATTCGTCACGTCGTGATACCTTAGCGTCTCGCAAGAAAAGCCCAATCTGAGTAGGTGACGACGCACAATGTCCTGGCAGCCTCCATCGTTCGGGGTGATGCTTTTTCGCTGAATCAGCTCGCGTGCCAAAATAATGGCCGCTCGATTTGCTGCGCTCGCCATTGGTGTGTGTACGCTCCGCAGAGGATAGATGCAGGAGAGGGAGGCTACTATCAGGAGGAAGATGAAAGCAAGCTTGCGGTTCAGTGCCCTCATGTGTTGTTGCAATGGCGGTAGCTTAGCTTGGTTTTGCTGGCGGTGGCCTTCTCGGCCAGGGTTCTCATCGACGTGACATTGTTGATCGATGAGAACCCCTGTAGGTACACCAACAACACCTCTTCACTTCTTCAACACCAACAAAAGACGAGCTGGCGTCCTCAAGCGCCGGATTTCTTTGCTCACAAAATGTAAACGAACCAGATAAATCCTCGCCAATGCCACCAATGAGGCGGACTACAGACCTAAAACAAGCGCGGATAGTGGAATCCCAAAGCGGCCGGACTCTTCACTTTGGATCTCTGACTCGGATCGCTGACTTGCACCTGGAGCCATTCGAGATTCGAGTGGCTCCACGACAAACATGGGATACGGGCGACTACGTCGTTGGGAGATATATTGACACCATGAAACCGGATCATGTTGAGCTCTGTGATGGCAGCCTACAGCCACTGAAGTCAAATGACCTCGTGGTGGGGGCGCTTGGAGTTCGCGAAGCCACCCAGGAGTGTGTTGGGACGTGGAAGCGCATTGGCGGCGGCCCACACCCAGGGCTACACCAGATTTGCGGATCTGGCATGTTCGGAAAGGAAACCGACCGGTCCGCGAGGCACCATCTGCCCGCAACGTTTAGATATCAAGGGCATTGCTTTCGACTTGGCAAGAAGCTCCGCATGAAAGACTACGCACCCAAAAAGAAATCGACAACGATGCCTAGCTGCCCCCTGATCCTGATTGTAGGCAGCTCGATGTCGTGCGGCAAGACTATTGCCGGCTCGATTCTCATTCGTCTTAGCAAGGAGTTGGGTTTCAAGAGAGTTGCCGGTGTAAAGTTTACAGGCGGAGGCTACATACATGACATTCAGGAGTTCTCGGACGCCGGAGCCGACTACGTGTTAGACTTTTGTGATGCTGGGGTGTGCTCCACCGTAATGCCCTCGGAAGAGTTTCGAGACGACGTGTTGCCAGCCATGTTTGGGCTGCTTCAGAGTTTTGGGCCCGATTGCGTTGTAGCGGAACTCGAGGCATCTCCACTCGAGCCATACAACGGTTTGGATGCATTGAAAGAGTTGCTGGCGCCGCATGCATCCCAGAGGTTATTTACTGTCATGTGCGCATCTGATGCGTATGCTGCCTCTGGCTTGCAGCAAGCGCTGGTGTCGGAGGGCTTGGCCTTTTGCCCCGACGTGGTCTGCGGAATCGCTGCGAGCAATTCTGCAGGAATTGCTTTGGTGGAGCAGGTTGCGGGGCTACGCGGATTGAACATATCCAACGCTGGCTCTGTCGAGACGCTTCGCAACCTGCTCAAAGAGCGCTTGATGGATTGATGTGAGCAACCAGAGGTGTTTAGGGCTTGGATGAGTAAATCGCTCTATTTAGTACCAACATTTTGCTTTACCTGCCTCACAGATGTCCCTTGTCGTCTAGGATTGAACTGCAAGCTTCATCAGATGCTCCATGAACACACGCAATGACACGTCGTCGGTGAAGACCTGGGCCCCCGCTTCGCCTTCCGAATTGTGCGTGACGCTCGGATTCAACTTGGCCATCAAGAACCGCGCCTCGGACTTGTGCTGGTCGCAAACAATGTACCGCGGCACTGGGAAGCGATTGTCCATGATCATCTGCGCGTCGGCCTGGGGCGCCTCGAGCAGATTGCGGAACGCCGCGTGCTCCTCCCGCTCGTGGTAGCGCTGCTCGCGCCACGCCGCACACGTTTCTCCGTGGAAGACGACCACGTGGAAGAAGGTGTCGAGAAGGAGGATGGTGTCGGGGCGCACCGACTGGGAGTCGAGCAGTGCCGGCTGGGGCGGCCCGTTGAACGAGTAGGACAGCAGCGTCGGCTGGATCATGACCAGCGAGTTGGTGGTGCTCTCCTTGTTCAGGATGTAGCGGTAGTACGCCGCCTCGTCCGGGCTCGAGTTGAACAGCTGCAGGAACTGCGACCGACGGAGGTGGAAGATGAACTGCGGGAAGAGGCTGAACTCCGGCGTGAGCCGGAAGGAGTTGGGATCGTCGGGCACGTAGTCGGCAAACTTGGCGCAGAGCCGAATCAACGAACGGTCCGTCCAGCGCAGCACGTCCGCCACGTCCTCGTTGGCCGTCCGTTCCACGGCCACGCGGGCCAGGAGGACGGCGGCCGCCTCCTGGTCGAATGACATCTTCACCGGGCTGGGTTGCTGCATGCCGCTACCGTAGCCGCCGGCGCCCTGGCCTGGCTGGGGAGGGCGGTTCTCGCCTTCTCCCGGAGGAGGATTGGACCAAGGCCCGCAGAGGGTCGTCGCACGGAGGCGCGTGCGCCCGTTGGCATGCTGATACTTGGTCAGGAACTGAATGAATCGGCGCTTTCCCTCCGGCAGCGGCGACGTTCCCGGATTGGTAACGTCAAAGTACACCGCAATCGTCGTCCCGGGATCGAGCCCCCCCAAGCTCCACGCGTTCGTCCCCCCCTTCCCCACCTCCAAAT
>JALLAP010000442.1:0-13008 GCA_036939355.1 Thalassiosira profunda | reverse complement strand
GAAGGAGGACGACGTCAACAAGCGGTACCACCCTCCGATGTGATGGAAGCAACCATTCTTTCCATAAGCCCAGCCTACTGATCTGATACCTACTGGCTTGGTGTGTGGAAGGTAGCTGACGTGTGTCGGAAGAGGTCAGATAGTCAACCAAAGCGACACCCCCAGAGTTGGAAAAAGTCCGGAGACGCACGTGAAATCTGTGTGCGCTGGCTTCCCTTCTGGATCGCGTCTACGAGCGGTTCGTGTCTCACATCTGTCGAATGACTTTTGTAAGGCTCTAATTCAATAACAAAGTTTGCTACTTTAGCAGAAAAAGAGTCGCTGCGATAGCAATTTTCTGGCTGAGGAACAAGGAAAACAGCTGGCGTTGAACACGAGGGCAACCCCCGCGCCCAGCTCCAACTTTTGCGTTCGTTTCCTCTCCACGCACATATGAGATTTTGCCGCGCGGCCGCCAGCTCCCTACCAAATTTATGCCCACGTCACCTCCCTCATCGAATCGACATCAATTGCAGCACCACGATGCGGAATCAACCCCGCGCTTCGGCGGCACAAACCGCCAGCGTCGGCCCTCGGGACATGATGACCTTCCTCCCCGCGGCGGGCTCCTGCGAGGGCGCTCCCGCGGCGGACGCGAAGGCCCCGGCCTCCCCGGGCGCGGCCTCGCACGACATGTCCATGACCGCCGCCGCCGCGATGGGCTCGGCCTCCACGGCCGCCCCCTCCGATAACAACACCGTGGGCGGCCTCTCCATAAACATGCCCAACCCCCTCCCAAACTCAACCGTCCCCGACCCCCTCCTCCGGGCAGCGTTGGACCGGGGCGAGTCCATGGACGACGACGCCTTCAACGCCTCCCTCGACGCCCTCCTCGGCGATCCCGAGGCGATCCCCGCGGGGGGGACGTTGTTCGGGACGTTGGATCCCCCGTTCCCTCCCTCTCCAAACTCAGCCTTCCCCGGCAACAATAACAAGGCACAAGATGTGTCCGGGGCGGGGAGGAAGCGCAAGGCGCCCCCGGGCCGCCTGGTCTCGGAGATGAGCTCCCTGACCCACTCCTCCGGCGCTTCCATGGGGGGAAGCGGCCACGCCAACCCCACTCAAGGGCAACCTATCGCTCAGGGAGGACAGGCGCCAGTTCCAGCCCAAGGGCAACCGAGGCCACTGAATTATGCGGCGCGGGGGATGGTCCAGCTGCCCCCTGCGTTCGCCCCCAAGCCCATTTCCGTGGCCGCGGGGAGTGCGGGGGGATTGGGGGAAAATCCCCACTTGCTGGGGACGGAGTTGTTCGCGGGGGGAAACCAAGTCCAGGTGAGTTTTGGCTTCTGCCTGTGGTATTGCGGTTGGGGATTGTTGCAGTTGGTTGGGGTTTAGGAGGCTGGGATGGCATTTGGCGATATGGTGTGGGGATCTGTTTGGGGCATGTTGAGAGATGAGCACATATGATATGAACATCCTCCGGTCAGATACGATCTATTCATTTCATCTCGACTGACATTTTGCCTCCTTGCTCCTTCAGCCCCAATCAAATCCTCCAGCCCAGGCTCAGCAATCGCCCTTCCAGGTGGCCTCCGTGGCCGCGCCCCAGCCGCAGCATCTCCAAGGCCAGGGGAACAGTTTGATGTCGCAAATGGGACTTCAGACCCAAGCCCAGCAGCAACAGCAGCAGCAGATCAATTTGGGGCTCACCTGGGATGCTTCCATGGGCTTCCCGACCCCGTCGTTGCAGGCCGCCACCGCCGGCTCGCCCGTCCCACAAGCGGCAGTCTCGTCCGCCCTGCCGAGAGTGGCCTCCGCTCCGGTCGCCGTGGGGAGCGCCACCAATCCCCCGACGAAGCCGGGCTATCGTCCCAGCACGGGCAAACGCAAGCGCCGGGCCTCCGCCACGGCCGGCACCCTCCCCGTCTCCGAGGACGAGGGCGAGCGGCAGAAGCGCCGCTCCGAGCGCAACATGCGCGAGCAGGAGCGGAGCCACCGCATCGCCGACCGCATCGCCGAGCTGCGGAACGTCCTCAGCGAGGCCGGGGTGCACTTCAAGCCCGATCGGCACTCGACCCTCGTGAGCGTGGCGAACTACATCAAGATGCTCCAGGGCCGGTCCAAGAGCCTGGACGAGGAGCATCGGCGGCTGTTGGACACTATTTCTGGCGCGGACCAGCTGGCCAACGAGGCCTCCTCAAATGGTGGGATTGCGTTGGGCGGGGCGCTGACGGGGGGCATGACGACTACTGTCCAAACCCACCGGTCCATGCCCGCCTCGTCGACCTCGTCGGCGGCCGGACAGTCGACCGACGAGGAGTTCCGGGTCTTCGTCCAGGGCATCGACTACAAGTCCATCTTCGCGGGCTGCGGCGCGGCGCTGGCCGTCGCCAACGTCGACGGGCGGTTCGTGGACTGCAACGACGAGTTCCTGCGGATTTCGGAGTACACGCGAAGCGAGCTTCTGGGGGATGAGAACGTCCCGCGACACGGGGCTTGGCGGCAGGGGTCGACCCCGCCCGTCATCGGCGTTGGCGGGCCGCAGCAGCCCGGGCAGGCGGTTGCCGTCTCGACGTCCAGCGTGGCCAACTCCTCCATGGCCGTGAAGACACCCGACTTCCACCGCTCCGGCAGCGGCAGTCCCAAACAGCATGAGCAGAGGGACAAAGACCTCCCCACCGAAGTGCGCGTCCGCAAGCCCCACCGCCTCAGCCTCTTCAACTTGCTCGGCGGCGAGGACATGGAGGCGGTCTACGCGGCCATGAGCGATATGCTCCGCGCCCCCGCTCCGAGCGCGTCCTCGCGCCAAGCCATCAGTTCGGAGGAGGGCGACGGTGGCGGGACGTCGTCGAGCTCGAGCGACTCGTGCGTGAAGAGCGATTTGACGAGGTCGATGGAAGGAGACTCGGGGAGCAGTGGTAACGAGGTGTCCGGGTCCGGGTCCGGGTCGTCAGGGGCAGAGCCGACTACTGCAGGACCGGGCGCTGATTTCTCGAGGTGCACGGTCGACCACTGGACCGGGAGGGTGAAGCACACGCGGAGGAAGAATCGCACGGTGAGCACTGCAAAGCTTGGCGGCGGTCGATGGATGTGCACTTTCGTCAGCACCTTTCTCACACATTCCTTGTTCATTTCTATTGTCTCGTCACAGCTCCAGCTCAACATCTCCCTGGTTCGCACGGCCGATGGCCGGCCCAAGTTCTTCAACTGCGCAATCTCAGAGGTGGAATNTCAACATCTCCCTGGTTCGCACGGCCGATGGCCGGCCCAAGTTCTTCAACTGCGCAATCTCAGAGGTGGAATGAGCATCAGGGAAAGACAGAACTGCCAAACGAACAGAGACACTCGTACCATTCACCCATCATGGAGGCCTCGAAAAGCTAAAAAGGAGGCCACGCAACAACACACGCAGAAAGGCGACCGTCGCGCGTCGCACTCGCCATTCACAGGAGCAGAGGCTCCCTTTAGTAGGTCGAAACATAAGCAAGAGAGATCTTATCGTCCTATTCTGTTACAATGCAACTACACATATTCATTTCAGTCTGTCAGCTGTCTCATTTCTTCTGCTCGTTGACTCTCAGCGCAGACATAGCTTCACGAAGTCCCCAACCCCCACACATTCAAATCGCCCTGATCGCATTCGCCTCATCGTATTTGGGAGCGGGTTCTTCGCCGACAAAGCCTGGAGCCGTCGGTGGGGGCATCACTGTCACCTGAACATCAATCGAGGACTGCATGCGCAGCTGCTTCTGATGCTTCTTGGACTTTTCCATCGCAAGCACGAGCAGCCCCAAGGCAACAACAACTGCCACAACAACTCCGACAATCAATCCAGTGTTGCTCGATTCGCTTACCAAGGCCACCGCGGTCTCGTCTGGGCAAGTGTCAGAGGGCACAGTGCTGCCTACGGCGCAGCAGGCGCGGTCTTCGTAGTCCTTCCCATCGTGATCCTCATTCTCCCACAGTGTCTTTGGCCAGTCGCTCTGAAAGCACTTCTCAGGCAGAATGATGCCTGCGGACGACGCGCTGGTGAAGTTGCTCGCTCCGCACACCGCTGCATCGCCCCCGCCGAGGTACCGGAGTGCGTCCCGCTCCATCTCGGTCAATTCGATCTTTGGACACCGAGCCGTCGAGAGGAGGACGAATCTTTCGAGCATCTTTGAGGAGGAGGCATCTTCGCCAAGCAACTCCTCTAAATCATCGAGGTACATGTCCACCGTCGCAGCTCCGAGGAAGAGAGGCGGGTCGACCGACCTGTCGTACACGGGCGTCGATACAGACGTGCCTTTCTTGCCGGCAGTATAGAAAGTATACGGTTCGACCTGGTTTGTTCAGAGAAGCCACTGTTAGCAGCGGAACGAGCGAAGGGCAAGACATAGCAAACCGGCGCGCAACTTACCCAGGCCGTGAAGTCTTCGTTGCCTCCCTCTCCTTTTGATTCAAAGAAGGTGCTGTCAACATCAGAACGAGCGATGACAACGCAAAGTAGCAGTGCAAGCGTCTTACCAAGGCCCTGTGCGTAAAGCATGTAGTAAGAGCTCATCGCAGTGACAAGATCCTGGTCAAAATCATCGACAGGCGTCCACAGCCCTCCGGTAGAGCAAGCAATTTTCTTCGTCACATCTGCAGAGAGAATGGACACGTGACGTGAGCGCTTTTGCAAAGGCAGAGATACAACGAAACGAGACAAGGCGACTCACCGTGATCGGCTTGCTGGCCAAGGCTGAACGTAAAGACGGTGGTGTCCCTGTCCCAGTTCGTAGAGAGCTGTTCGGTGCGCTCGTTCACAAGCTTGATCGTATCGTCGTTTCCCGGCCCGGTGGTGCTCTCACCGTCCGTCAAGAACAAGACGGCGATGTTGCATCCGGTGGTGGCCTCGTTCCTAATCGTAGTCTCGAGTGCATCGAAGGTGACCTTGAAACCATCGTGGAAATTCGTGGCCCCTTTCGCAGAGAGGCCGTCGATGGCTTGCATTAGCGCGCTCTTGTTCTCCTTGGTGGCGCGGATGAGGCTCGAATGCCCTCCTACCATCGACGCAGTGTCGGAGAAGGCGACGATGGCCACCCTGTCGGCTACCGTTAGCGTGTCCACCACAGTCTTCGCAGCGTCCTTGGCGAGCCCGAGGCGGTTGTAGTCGAGCATCGATCCCGACACATCGATTACAAGAACGACATCCTTCGGGCCAGAGCTCGCGGCCACGTACCAGGGACGACGACGAGGATCGTAGGCGCCGCACGTCTCCGATTGCCTCGCCGGGACGATGCGAAAGGCTCCCGTGCGAGATCCGAAGTACATCTGGTTCCCGAGGCTGTAGTTGTCGACCATGAAGGGTTCGGCGAGACGGGAGTAGCAGACACTCTCGATGACTTCCTGATCTTCCGGATTGCTGGAGGCGTCGACGAGGTTCTCGGGGATGCGGACGGCCGTCTCCTCCTTACTCCACAAACCTTTGGATATTCACATACAGTGATGTAAGCCGAGAGCGATGGGGAGAGGTTCGTGTAAAAGGAGGTGAGACTCTCGCTTACCGTTGCACGCGGTGCCATCTCCACAGCGGGAAATCACAAGCTCGTCGGCTTGCATGCACTGTTGACCGGGGTAGGTCGAAGAGCAATCGTTGAAGTTGCTCTCGGAGCACTCGGCGAGGGTGGCAGCGTCGCAGCGGAGGCTGTAAGCTCGCTCCATCTCGTCGCGGAACGCGAGGACGTCCGTCTCCATCCGCTGGGAACGTATGGTGAAGGCGCATGAGGATTGGAGAATGAGCGAGCGGCGACACACATCATCTTGCAAGTAGTCTCACCTGGAGAATCGCCTCGACCTGACGCTCGGCCTCAGCGCTTGCCGCGCCAGCCAGCGTCGGTGCTAGGGACAGGAGAAGCGATGGGAGGCGGTAGGATACCATGCTGGAGGGTGCGAAGAGTGTTGCAGATGGTCGTTGGAGATCAGAGGTGAGGTCGAAGAGCGGAGGATTTTTATGAGACCTTCGACATCCCCCTGCCTTCCTCTTGGTGCACGACAAAGATCCCGTAGGCTGTACGGGAGAATCAGTACAAACCGAGGAGAAGGGGCGCAAAGCAGCAGGGTGAGGCGTTTGCAAGTCAGCAGGAGTTTGTCGTGCACCTCAGAGCTTGTGACAGGCAGTGCCGCATCCTTACCCAGCTCATCCGTGCACCTCAACAACTGCCCCCAGCATCCGATCTCATCCGATCACCCAGGCGGCCTCCTTGCTGGACGTCGTTTGATTCTGGACTATGAGTACCACCACCAGCCATACTGCCAGCAGCCGTCGCATGATTCTGAGTAGGTCACAGTAATTGACATCATTATTAGTAACAAGTAGTAAAGAGACACCTGACAATGAACAGAAGTACTCAAGATGCACATACCCTCAACCCAAAAGGTAATCCAAATGCCCGTAGTAGATGTGCTTCACGGCGTCGATGAATAGCACGTCCCCGTTGGCCTCCGTCAGATCTTTTATCTTGTTCACTTCCCTCTCGGTGTAGTTGAGCTCCCCGTTGAAGGAGTTGGCTCGTCGATATTTTACCCCTTCCCACCCTGTTATCTTGAGGATTATGTCAGTGAACCTCTCGTAATCGCTCAGCAGCACGACGTCGAAGTGGCGTTGCAACAATTCCATCGCCCGGCGCACTTTCTCCTCCTTGGTGGCATTGTACTGGTTTCTCGGGCCGCGGTTGTACAAGAGGTAATCGATTTGTGTATTGAAGATCCCCCGCTGATTTTTGTTCTCCGGCTCCAAATGATTGACAAACTCATCCAACTTGGCAGAGGAGGTGAGTTTTGTGGCTCCGGTTGTGTATTCGTGGTTGATCATGCCCTTCGTTTGGCTGACCGTGTGCCCGATGGCATCGCGAAGCATGGTCGTCATTACGAAGGCACATCCCTGCCTCTCCACCGCTTCCCTCCACTGATAAAGGTACGGCTCGCTCGTGTTCGGGAAGAAGCTGAATCCGTGCGCGTGAACGATTCTCCACTCGTAGGGGTCCAAATCTTTGACCTGCTCTTCCATGCCTGCGATGAACCGAGGCTCCACCCCGTCGTGCCGCCCCCAGTGGGTCCAATACGTGACATTTTCGTTGTTGTCCTTTTCTTTGCCGAGCCATCGATTCATCCCCGAGCCCCCCGTGCAGGCGATGTGGTAGAAGAAAATTATGCCGCACTGGTAGGGCAGCTTCGACTCGTCGAAGGTGCGCAGGTTGGACAGCGTCGGCGGCACCCGCTCGTACGACGCGAGCTGCTCGTCAAGGATGGCCCGTTGAGATTTGGGAGGGTAGAACTCGGCCATGTAAACTGCAGCAGCCTTGTCGGACATCCGTGATAGCCCGACGGTGGCGATGAAAATGCGGTAGGACGACAACGTGAGGAGGACCCACGCCACGATGGGGTAGTAGGGCGAGAACGGCCGGGGCAGCATCGCGGATTGTTTCATTGTTTGTTGTTTGCATGTAAAGTGCACCCCTTCGAAGATGTCAGCACTCCCCCTCCTCTCCGGCAAATTCACACTCCTAATAGCCGTTGCCCCAGAGCTTATTCTGCCCGCGCTGCGCCGTGCTGGTAGGAGGAGGCCGCGTGGGTGCTCGTTGCTGGGGGCGCGGCGGGGGGGCGGGGCGGGGGGTCTGTTATGTTGTTGGTTGTTGGGCAACTTTTTTGCAACGGCTAAAATCACGAGCACGTAGAAGGTAGGTACGGAAGTACCATACCGGGGTTAGGGTTAGGGTTTGGGTTGTGCCCCAGCTCTTTGTGCCCCAAGCAACAACCAAGCCTGCTTCCTGCCTGAGACCTTGCATTGTCTACAATTCATCAGCAGAGCGGATACCCGTAGCCTCGTCAATACCAAACGAGTCTTACTGATGACTGAACCTCAAAGTAATTAGGTAACTGCACTAAAGTATCTCTGGTATCGCCAACACCCACACCGTCGATGCTCTGGCTGAGCCTCCCTCATACCAGCAGAGGCTCAACCTGCACTGCAACAGCTCTGTTAGCATCTTCCTCGGAGTCGTACGTTTGCTCCTCGTCCTTGCTCTCGTCTTCGTACCAGCGTTCCTTCGACCAGTCCATCAATTGCTCCGTCTGGAGGATATTGGGGATGAAGAATGTCGCCGGAATGCCCACCGCCAACGGGATCAATAACTGGAAGATGACAAGGAGACGCGGCAGGTCGTCAAAATTGCAGCTATCTCCGACTGTCTGCATTCCGGACCATCCAATGACTCCGGATCCCAGCAGATTGGTGAACATGAAGCAAAACGTGCCGATGCCCACAGAGTATGCAAAGACCGCTGATTCCATACCAGGCGGTGCTAGCTTTGCAGAGAGGGCGCTCATCGGAATTGCATGCAAAATGTTTGTAAGATTCTCGAAGGTGGCATTTCCAAGCAGGAAGAATACTCTGTCCGGAATGCCCAGCGCAACGTTCCACCGATTGATGATGACCAAGTCCACGACAGTAGCAAGAGACCCGATAGTCATCGAAAATATCAAGGCTGGCCGGTACCTCCACGTGCTCATAGTTGTCTGGTAGAGCATGACGGCAATGAGATGAACGATGGACCCAACGACACCGGTCAGCGTGATGTAAAACGTATAGCTGAAGTGGGGCCCTGAATAGAGGTAAATCGCGAGATACGTTGCAGGCGCGGTCTCACAGGACGCATACACGTGCACTTACCATCTGGCAGACACTGGTTGTTCGCAGTGTAGAAGTAGCTCAGCCCTGAGGTCATCCTAACCCGGCATAACAGCAACAGCATCAATCCCATCGTGACTCGAAAGAACCTCCACGGGAACACGAAGTAGGTCGTCGCCGCCAGAGCCACGAGGACGAATCCCGAGCACACCAACCCGACGCCCAAGTCCGCGTAGACGCTTACTGCTGACATGACTGGTGCAGCCATACCGCTCATTGCAATGGCAACGAACGGCGTTTGCTTCTTCCGGAATAGATCACGATCGAGCACGATTCCGAAGCACAGTCTCTTTAGGCCCGCTTCGTCCGCAGCTCGTTTTTTCTCGGGTATCCATCCCCGCAGCGTGGGATATAACGGCGCCAAGAGGAGCCCCAGGGCAATCCAAAACAAAATGTGGATACTTCCTTTGTCCGATAGCGGTCCAACGAAGGTCTGGACGAGAATTATGCCCGCGAGGCCCCAGACGAACTTGAAGGTGATGATCGACGAGCCCGACTCGGGGTGGAGCCGCATGAGCTCCGAGTACTTTCCCTCGCCCAACATTTCCAGCGTGGCCCCTTCGAGGTTCATTGCGAAGAAGCACGCAACAATCAAGTCGGCGAGGCGGTGCACCGAGTCCGGACCCTGGGCTAGCGCCGAAGCAGACCCCGAGTGAAAGAGCACCAGCAGCGCCGCGCATCCCAGCAAACCTAGCACAATTGAAAACAGCGCCAAATAGCGTTTGTTGTATCCTCGGACAATAAAAAGGTCGCTCGCCACCCCAATGAACGGCTTCAACGCAAACGGACTGATGATCATGGTCGCATACAGCTGCTGCCGCGACGCGTCGATGCCCATCTCCTTGAACAGAGGCAGCCCAACCGACCAGAGGAGCGTCGTGACGCCCCCGCTCAAGGCAAAGTTGTCGATGGCCAGCCAGGAGAGGAACTTCCACGTGAAGGCGGAGGAGAGCCTCTGGAGGTAGGCGTCGGTGGATTGAATTGGATGGCGCCACGAGGGCGCAGTGCATGCCTTCTCGTGGAAGTCAGTGAGGGTGGCGGCCTCGCCTGCGTCCGAGAGGAGCGGAGACGGGTCGACGCATCCAGCCTCGACGTTCATTGCAATTCTTGTCACGATAAGATCAGCACTTCTAGCGCTTGTGAAGGGTTGAATTGCAGCGTCGATGCCGCTGGGGTCCGACGTGGTGCAGGGACGGTGCAGGTGTTCGTGAATGCACCGAGCGGTCAGGGCAACGACGGGCGCGTGTTATGGATACGAAATCCTCAATAGCCGCGCCAAATTTCAGCTCATGTGCATACGTCGCTTATTTATGACCAGTGGGGCGCCGGCCGTCCACGCGGGTTCGACCGTCGGGGCGCGGCCCATTCTTTGTCATCGCCCCATTGTTCTTGCTTCTGTGTTCTGCGTTCGTTCGTTGCGTCGACTCCAGTCCGCCCTTACGATTACTAAGTAGAGCTATTCAGATAAGGTAACTTTAGTAACTCTCCCTTACCGGTACCATAATGTACTTACTAAGTAGAGAGAGTTGAAAAATCAGGACCTACCGAGGTAAAGCTGTCGCATCACAAGAAGCAAGAAGAGAGCTCTCGGCAGCCTCGTTCGTAACGACGGCTCGTCCACAGTCGTCTGAAACGATGCAGGCCTATGCGCTCTAGCGGTGGCCCATCTCAGCGCCGCCGGCCACGATGATGCATCGTTGCCAAGACGTCTGGCTCCTCATCACGGCCCACCCGGACGACGAGGCGATGTTTTTCATCCCCGCCCTCCGCACCCTCCTCGGCTCACGAGATGAGGACTCACCCCTCGTCCGGGTGCTGTGCCTGAGCAACGGGGACTACCGCGATCCCTCCGACGGGCCGGTGCGTGCCAAGGAATTGCATAAAGCGTGTGCTGTCATCGGCGTCCAGAATGGAAAGGATGGTGCAGGTGCGGTGGCGGTGGCGGTGCTGGACGATGCCCGGATGAAGGATGGGCCGAACGAGGTGTGGGGCCCCGACGTTGTTTCGGGGGCGGTGCTGGAGCAGATTTGCAAGAGCATTGCACCCGCAGTATCTGCAGATGCAGGGACGTCGGGGAAGCAACATGGTTACATCCTCTCTGGTCCCGACGCCGATGCAACCCACCCCTGGGTCTTTGCGCAGAAGAACGGTGCACAAACAAAACCAACTGAGCAATCAATGCAATCTGTCAATCTCAACATACTCACATTTGATAGAGGCGGGGTGTCGGGGCATCCGAATCACGTGGATACATACAAAGGAGTGCAACATGTATTGGAGGAAAAGTGCTGCATATCGCATGGCAAAGGGTCAGAACTGAAGGCAACGCTGCAATTAAGCCAAGAAGCAAAAGATACAATCGACAATACCATGCAGATGAATGTCTCGGTGTACACATTGCGGACAATCTCCAATCCACTGCACAAATACTTCCTGTGGGCGTTTGTGGACATCATACCGCACCTCTTCATCCAACTATTTCAGACAATATGCTTTCTGGTATACTTTTTGCTCGGCGGGTTGCTGTGGAGGGGCAAGGGCCCGCAAATGTATCCCTTTTCTGGAATGATCGCTGCTTCTGATGGGAAGAGCTTGCAATGTCGGATAGTGGAGCCACTACTGGTGTGGAGGGCGATGGCCGCCCACCACAGCCAGTTCGTGTGGTACCGTCGCCTCAGCGTGATGTTCAGCCGATATACCTTCGTCAACGATCTGCAAAAGCTAGCAATTGAGGCGCCTCTTCACGAGGACGACGAAGACGATGACAGTGCAACTCTCCCATCAGTGGTCACGATCGAAGAAGATGAGCCAACAACAAAGTTTCTTTTGAGCACTGCACAAATGAATGCTTTGAGAAAGGCTGTCCTGCCGCCGAATCTCCATCATAGACCGTGGAAGCGCCTTTACAGCCTGTCGAGGGATGGCGACTCTTTCGTGGCTTTCCAAAAGACGATGGAGGACTGGAATAGAAAGCCGGGGGATACGGCGTCCACTATTTTGGTTGTCAAAACTTCAGCAGGAGCCTTGATTGGCGGATTTGCCGACGTTCCGTTGATACCCACAGCAGATGTTGTTGGGAGTGCGGCGAGGTCTTGCTTGTTCCGAATATGTGAAGGGAAGGATGGCAAACCCGCCATTGATGTCTACGGGAAGTACGCATCTTCTCCCAAGAGAATAATTTCGAGTGCATCTCGTCGCCTGGTTGCCTTCGGCGGAGGCGCAAGCACGGGAGAATTGGACGAGGGATTTGGCCTTTGCCTCGAGGATAGATTTGCCAGGGGAACTACTGCGCGATGTGCGGCGTTCGGCAACGAGCCACTGGTGTCTGGGAAGGATGGGGTGTTCGAGGTGTTGGATGTCGAGGTCTGGGGCTTTGTCTTCGGTCAATTTTGATGCCTCTTGCAAAAGGATGCTCTATTATTTTAGTCTGGACAAACAATTCGACAGCTCATCAAGTATATTTACACAGCGGGTTGCTCCAAACAGGAAGCAGTTAGTAGTTGGGAGTGGCAAAGCCGACCCTCTGGTTTCCGTAGTCGAAGATGGTGTAATACTGGCGCATGAAGACGTCTCCCAAAATCCACTGCGGGCCGGTAGGAATATCCATACCCATCAGCGCAAAGAGGCACGTGCCCGAGGCCTGGATCACGAGGTCCTTTCCGGGCACCGGCCACTCCTTGCCGTTGATGTGGAACACTAGGTCCGGAAGGGTCGACACCTTCTCGCAGTCGATGGTGTACTGCCCGAGGAGGTTGGGCGTGGCTCCCACCGAGGTGGCAATCTTCATAATGGTCGCGCTGGGCCCAGTGATGAGGGAGGTGCCCGAGTCGACGATGCCGTTGGTGGCGCCGGAGGAGTAGGACCCCGCCGCGATGTCCTCAATGTCGATCTGCCAGTACTTGGGCTCGGAGAGGGGCGTCCAGGTGATCTCCCCCGTGAACTTGGAGTCGTCTGAAAGACGTGACACATCATGTGAGCATATTGCAACAATTGCAGCCCCCTCCATATCGCGAGATATAACTCACCATATCCCCCAAAGGTGAGCTCCCCGTCCTTCTCATTCCCCAAATCGAACGCAAACATGGGCTGGCTGACCACTCCCTGATCGATGGCGTTCTTGAAGACGGTCGTGGCGCCCCCGAGGGCCAATCCCTCGAATCCCAACCCCAAAATACCGTCGAATTTGCCCATTACATATCCCATGCCCAATCCCCCCGCATCGTTCACCTCGGCAAACTTCTGGCCCGTCACCGCCAAATCGTCAGCGAGGGTGACCGTGTCGACGGAGAAGAAGCCCTGGACGTCCCCGCTCCCGTACT
>JALLAP010000441.1:0-12914 GCA_036939355.1 Thalassiosira profunda | reverse complement strand
CATTGGCCACCACCTTGTTCCCCACCAGAATCAAATTGGGCCGGCACGCCGCCAATACCCCCTGAATGATGCGCTCGGTGTCATTGCCGCCGTGGCTCGCGCAGTCCTCAATTATTATTTCATTTGCCTCCTCGGAGTAGCAGGCGAAGGCGACCCGGTGCCCCTGTTCGTGGAAGGCGAGGACGCGGAGGGCCGGCTCCGTATCGGGTGGGGCATCGCCTTCGTCTGGAGGAGGGTTGGCGAGGGAAACGCCGTGGTCATTATTGTTGGCCGACCGAGCCCGTCCGCTGCCCCTCCCGTCCCACGCACCGCGCCCACCGCCCCCTTGGTCGTTGTTGGCCGAGCGGGCCCTGCCTCCCCGCGAGTTCCAATCGTTGCCATAATTATTCCCCTGGCCGCCGCCTCGATCGCGCCCGCCGCCCCGTCCACCGCCGTTCCAGCCCCGGCTGCCCCCCGCCGCCGACCTCCGCATTGTGGCCGACCTTCAGCCTTGGCGGCAGCCTCCCTCGCCCGCTTCTATTTGCTTTGCGGCGCCCAGCAGGAATCGTATTGCGAAGGGAAAAATGACGACTCGCGACTCGCGACAAAAATAGACCCGCCCCTTTGCAAACACCAGCTCACGAAGACGCGGGGACGCCGCGGGCCGGTTCAGCGGCGGACGCCCGCCAAACCGGCCACTGCCATCAACCGAGGCGAGGATCCTGGGCACGGCCAGCAGGTTGTCTCCGGTGGCTTTGCTCATAAACCAGCTGGCTCTTAGCCTGACGACGACGTGCACATAAATCTTCTATCTGTTCAGCATTGGTTGCCCTGCCCACGCCGTGCACATACCTAAATATCATGGACGTCCCCCACGAGAGCCTCGACGCCTGCTCTCCCTCCTCCAGCCACCGCAGCGGTGCCTCCGACCTCTCCTGGGAGAAGAACATGCACATATCGCCCTCCTACGACGACGGCGACGACTATGATGACCGGCCGTCGCACCTCGAGCGCCTCCGGCAGCTCAACGACTTAGTGCCCGACATTCACGTCGCGGGCGATGGCATTGGGGAAGTAGACGGGTTGGAGGAATCGTACCGCCTCCCCTCCGCGAAGGAGCTGCTCGACGTGCCCGATATCGAAAAGGCCGATTCGAGGGACGTCACCGAGGGTGCCCAGGGCGGATCCAATGGTTTCTTCTCGCATGGACTGGTGGCGTCGGGGCTGGTGTCCTCCGGCCTCGACAGAGGAGTGGACCTGTGGCTCACGGTGCGAAACCGGTCGGCGGGGCTCTCCAAGCGCAAGAAGAAGCTGTTGATTGCCGGCGGATGCCTCCTCGCCGTGATCCTCGGAGCCGTCCTGCTCGGCAACCGCGACAGCAGCGGCGGCGACGCCGGCGGCCTACGAGGCGGGGACCCTTCCGCCCCCAAAGTGACCACCAAGCCCCCCAAGCATACCGACGAGTGCATGGACGACCCGACCTTCGTCCACGCCAACCTCAAGACTTGCGAGGGCTTCGTCGCGCACGTGGGAAGGGTGCCCCTCCACCAGGCGCGGTGCGCGCAGTCCACGGGGATCACTTGGAAGCATGGGAAGGAAGAGGTGTTGGTGAAGCACTTTTGCCGGAAGAGCTGCGGAGAGTGCGGCGATAGCAAGTGGGTAAACATGCCGGAGTGGCAGGGATGGCCGGAAAAGCCGGCGGTGTCTGCTCCTGTGGCCGAACCTCCCAAGCCTGAGACTGAGCCAGTTCCCGAGACCCCTGCAGCCGAAATCGTGGCCGAGACTCTCAGTGCAGAACAGCCCGAGGCTCCTCCGGCCAAGCCCGCGGCCGCTGCTCCCGTTCCCGTAGCTCCTCCGGCCAAACCTGCGGCTGATGCAACGTTGGCCGCGCCTCCCAACCCCGCTGACGGCTGCGTCGACGACCCCACCTTCGCCCTGGGCAACGGCAAGACGTGCGAGACATTCGTGGCCAACGTGGGCCGGGCCGAGTTGCACAAGGGCCGGTGCAGCCAGTTGTCCGGCCGGGTGGACGGCAATGGCGGCTCTCTGCTCGTGAAGGACTTCTGCATTTACTCGTGCGGCGTGTGCGGGGACGGGAAGTGGGCGCAGCAGCCCGAGGCGCCGGTCGAGCCGGTGGTCGCCCCTCCCGCGGAAGCCGCTCCGGCAGCCAAGGACTCCGTCTCGGCTCAGGCCGCATGTGCCGACGATCCAGCCTTCGTCGACGCTGACGGCGAGAAGTGTACCGGCCTCGCCCCCCATGCTGCGACGTGGGACATCCTACAGAGTCTCTGCGGCCAGTCGTCCGGACGGGTCGACGCCAACGGCGGCGCGCTGCTCGTCCGCGACTTCTGCACCCTGACCTGCGGCGCCTGCGCAGGAATGGATGGAGTGGGGGCTCCGCCGGAAGCTTCGGCCAGTCCGGAGCAGCCTGCATCGGCTCCCATGGAAGCGGCTCCCGTTGCCGAGGAGACTGTTGCTGAAGCTCCCATGGTAGAGCAGCCTGCTATCCCTGCTATCCCAGAGCCCACAGCGCAAACACCGGCAGCCAAAGATAGCGACATCCCTCCCTCCGCTGCCGAGCCTGCCGCGCCTCCTGCCGATTGTGTGGACGATCCGGCCTTCGTCGGCCCAGACGGCAAGAAATGCACCGGCCTCGCCCCCATTGCCGCGTTTCCCACGTTCCTCCAGAATCTCTGCGGTCAGTCGTCCGGAAGGGTCGGCGCTAACGGCAACGCGCTACTCGTCAGCGACTTCTGCATGAAGTCCTGTGGCGCATGTCCGGGAATGTCAATGGTCGCGCCTGCAACGGAGACCGCGCCGGAAGCTCCGGCCGCTCCCGCACAGCCCGGGTCCCAAATGATCGCGCCGGAAGAAACGGCAGTGGAAGAGGAGCTCGCGGCCGCCAAGCCGAAGCCGGGCCATGATAGCATCGAGGCGTGGATGGAGGCGACCTTCGGCACCGGTGCGGGCGGTGGCAATGCCCCCTAGCTCTTGCAGGGACCAAACAGCCTATGGAGTATGGGATGCTTTTCGTGATAGGATGCATACGGGAGAGACGTAACAACACAAGTGTAAACGTTTAGTCTAGACGACGAACGCCGCGAGCTTCCCATATATGTACAAGTGCTCAGATCTCTTCTTTCTTCTCCTCGCCATCCTGCTCGTGCTGTTGAGTGCGAGGCGGCGAGACCACTTGGCCGCGAGAGAAGCAGCACACTTCGACCGGGGCACTTTCGGGCTCTACATAAATCGTGCCCACCATTGTCTTGCCATAGATTGGGAGCTCCCTGACTTCAGGAGGCTTCGTTGTGAAGCCAGCCTTCTTTGCAATTTCCAGCGTGTAGTCCACGTCATCAACGGACATGGTCATGGCGTTTTTCAGCTCCGAGCCTTTCTTCTCGCTCTTTGGACTCTGCCACTGCATCAGGGTGGAGCAAATGGAGTCTGGAAGATAACAAATGCGAATGTGATCGATTTTGCATGTATCAGGGTCAATGTTGAACGCCGGAAGCAAATCATGTGCCACCTGGTTGCTGTTTTGATCGGACAAGGTCTTGAACCCAAGCGATTCGAAGCCCTTCATGACATCTTTGATTCCATCTGTGACATTGATTGTCCAGTGAAACAGAAACGGAGTCGCCTGCTTCTTCCACCACAGATTGAGCTTGACCAAGAGTCCAAGCACGCCAGTCATTTGAATGAAGTACACAACGAAGCCGTCAGGGTCTAGAGGAGAGCACGGCGTTAGAAAGAACTGCATGGTTGGGACAATGCACTATGCTTGGCAACGTACCCTCGAATGCTGTGACGCCTGCCATCTTATCCGACGCAGTGGGAGCGATCGGCTTGAGACCCAAAGCCTTAACACGCTGCACATCCTGCGTGTGTGTGCTTGTATAAATGCAGAGCCGAGTCATTCCAGCCTCGTACGAGTTCCCATGCCTTTTCATCGCAGGGTCTTCCTTCAAGAGGACCAGGGTCGACCATTTGCCACTCGTTGGCGCTCCCATGGATAGGAACTGCTGCCCATGCTCCGTCTCTCCCACCTTCTTCAGACCAAAGGCTTCGTAGAATGGAAGAGATTTTGCAATGTCGCGCACACGGATGGTAACGTGCGAAACAGTGTTGGGAGGAGGGATCATCTCATTCTCGACGGGGGAAATGGAGATGGCCGACTTCAGAGAATCTGAAATGTGCGTCGGAAGCGCGGCCAGCGCCCTCCAGAAGGTCTTCGCATCCGATCCCAGCCAGTAGTACGGTGCCAGATCGGTCAGCTTCTTTGCAGTCAGCAGCTCCACCAGCTCGTCCACTGCATGCGAGGGATCTCCCATACTGCCAGGATCGTCTCCGTATCCCTTGAACGTGTCCTCCACTTTCTTAGAATAGGCTTGGCCTCCGTAAAGTCCCATCACCTGAGGCGACGCATTTAGATATTGCTTGGTGAAACCAACGGCCCAATTTTTCTGGATTGTGGTCGAGAATTGACCCGGCCGGATCTTTACGACCTTTATGTTGAACGGAGCCATCTCGATCCGCAGGCTGTCCGACCAAGCCTCCACCGCAAACTTGCTGGCGTTGTAGGAGCTGTTGCCGGCGCTTGCCGATGCGCCGCACACCGAGCTCATGTTCAGAATGCGGCCGCCAAACACCGGAGACGTCTGCAGAAACAGCGGCAGCAGGGCTTGGGTGACCCAGAGCTGTCCGTAGAAGTTCACATCCATAACCTTTTCGACCTTATGAAGGTCGTGATAGAATGCAAAGTCACCCGGGTCGGCGATGCCTGCGTTGTTCACGAGCCCTTGCAGCACGGCATTCTTCTCCTCCAGAAGCCCTTCGACGAACTGCTTTGCGCGCTGGACATCCTCGTCCTTCGTCACGTCGCACCGAACGCTGTGGATGCCCCATGTCTTGAGCTCCTCGGCCGCCGCGGCGGTCAGGCACAGCGACACGACGACCAATCCGGGTATCTTGGCCAGCTCCTTCGAGAGGAGGTTGCCAAAGCCGGTGTCGCAGCCCGTGACGACGATGACGGAGCGCTTGTTGTAATCGGAGGGGTTCTTCACCTCGAGCTTCTTTGTCTTCTTGAAGAACGCATGGTAGATATGCGCACCAACGCAGATTGCGCCGAACGCCGCCATGTGCACGAGATCTCTCGCCGGCATGTTGGAGGTTCGCCCTGGGCACTCGATAGATGGAGGGGTGGCGCGGCGCGGCGGAGGAAGTTATGGCAAGAGGAGGCTCACCCTGGGCACTCGAAGGATGGGCGGCGCGGACGGGCGGAGGAAATTATGGGCGGTGCGTGGTGCGTGAAGGGGACGCCGCCGCGGTGTGAGAGAGGCGACGCCGACTCGACGAGAGAGACATCGCGAAAAATCGACGTGGCTGCGCTGGCCCTCTTCACTTGCGAAGCGGTTGCTAAAAGGCGAAAGGAGCCCTCCGCCTTCTCTTCTCTCAGGTGTAAGGTAGTACCTCGCCGGTCCAGCAGCCCTGGCGCCGCGGGACAACCTCTCCATTTGTCGTCGGGGCGGATTTGTGGCGTCGGTGACCACACTTTGTGCGCATATGGTATCTGCTCCAAAGACGAGCGGCGCGGAGACCTGCGGATATCGCGATTACCGATCGCATCTTGGCACAACGAGTATCTAGTGGATTGCATTAGCGTCGATGTAAACGCTGGAAACAAACAGTTATTCTGTTGCATTCTATCTCTCTATCCGGCAAGAAGCCCTTCCACGAACCCTCGCATTTTGTCTCCGGCGGTGATTCTGTACTCTTTCGCATACTTTGGCGTTTCAAAGAAGAACACAAACGAAAGGCGAGTGTCGCCACCATTTCCACCGCTCGCAAAATCCTCCTCGTCGGCCGCGCAGACGCTGTGCTCGTACTTGTCGTTCACTTTCAGCGGCATGAAATAGACATCGCCCGCCTGAGGTTTGACGCCGGTCACCACCTTCGTCTTTTTGTGGCGAAAGTTGACAGTCCTCGGAGAGCCAAGGGAGAGCACCAAGATGTGCCTTCCGAACGTATCAGTGTGGTACGCAATGTGATGCGTGGGATCGGCGAATCGGTTGCAATACACATCGGATATCTTCCCGTCGAACTCTGTCTCAATCTTGGCGCAGAGCTCTTCCAGCCGCGACAACCCGGAAGACTTTGCCGCGTCCTTGGCACTGCGCTTGCTCCTGATGTGGTGATAGGCGTGCTGCGAAAGCTTCTCGCCGTAGAGTGATGGATTTAGCTTCCAAGGGATGCCGTTGTTGAGAGCGTGGAAAGCGTTATCGGCTTCGCTGGCAGAAAGATATTGCTCGATGAGGAAGATGCCTACTTCCAGCCGCGTGGCCGCATCGAGTCGGTCGAGGAAGGGAGTTTGGCGGTGGCCCATGATAACTGAGTTGGGAGCGAGCCGACGCTTTTTTATGAGCTGCTCAGCTTGATGCAGGCCGGCGCCGACGCCAACCAAGAAGACCATTGCTTCATGCAGCTTTCAGCGCACGACTAGGTTTGTACGTATCGTACCTTACAGAGGGTGAGTAACCGGTGAGCACAGTGGCATCTCAACAAAGTGGGATCGATTCAGCTTTGCCTCATCACCCTCTCAACAAAGTGGGATCGATTCAGCTTTGCCTCATCACCCTCGCATAAAAACAACGAACGCACAAACCACCTACCACAGCAACGTCGAACACCTTGCCACCAACATGAAGTCCATCCTGCTGTCTCTCTTCGCGCTCTTGGCGTTCTTCGCCACCGTCCAGGCCAGATTGGCGGGGCGGAGGCTTGGGAATTGTGGCTTTTGCAGAGACGAGTCTGGTGACTTCGTGTGTGACCCAGACGACGACAAGTTCTACCTGGCCTGCATTTGCGATGACGGGCAGTGCTACCTCGAAGCTAATTCGAGAGGCTTCGTGTGCGGGCCAACCGGGCCATTCACCGACGGTTGGACGAGGGATGTATGTGGAGAATGCAATTACGATAAATGCGGCGACTGTGGCACCCTAGAGGACGGCGCCTCTTGCACTGCTACCACATGCCCTTGCTAAGCTGGTGGCCGAATGAAGACAAAAGCAGTTAGCATGTTTGCCCTCGCAACTGTCCAGCTGACAATCCCTGTCTGACGCTCTGTAGGTATCCCTGTACGCGCACCGGCACTGTAGGATCATGTATGGACATTGATCTCTCCACCTCCTCCTGTAGAACAGCTAACTGCTAACGATGCGATTACCTGCCAGCTCAACTTTATACCAATCCGCGAACTTTTACTTCTTCATCTCAACATAATTGAGTACATTTACATCGATACATTTACATCGATACATTTATTTTCATTTACATCGAAAGTTAGAATTGTTCAAACCATTTTAAGACAGGCGCAGAGAAATTCAGCACGAGGGTGTCTTGGCTCTCGCGTGGAAAGGCCTGCCACCTACAGTTAGCCAATGAGTTCTATGCCCAGGAGGCCACTTAATCAGGCTTAACAAACGCACCGTGCCGAGACCTCATGCAGCCCAAAAAGCCCTCGCCGTCGTTCCCGAATACCGAGAGTTGGGATGACTTCCTCGACTTCAGTCGGTGGCGCGTGCCGGAAGAGAGCGCCGTAGTCAAGCGGTTGCTGGATAATGCGCTCTTGTACTCCGGAAACTATCTATGGATGTGGCTGGCCGTGACGTCCGCGGTTGCTCTCTTCCTCAGGTGGCGCATCATCCTCGCATTTGCCGTTATCGCGGCGTGCTTGAAAGCCGCCGAATTGCTCCATCACAATGCTTGCCTTCTCGAGAACAGAGACGGTCGTGTTGGAGGCTCGAACCGGCTCGAGAAGGACTACGCACTCCCGGTATCGAGCCGCTGTTGGCTGCTCCTCCTCGCAGTGTTCATCCTGTGGGCGTTCTCGGCGTTGACGCCTTTGTTGTGGTCGCTCCTCGGAACCGCGGTGCTCGCTGGCGTGCACGCAGTCTTTCGGCCCATCGCCAACGAGCGCTACTTTTTGCATCAAGCCAAGTCTCAAGCGGCCGAGACGAAGAAGCGACCCTCGGTCGTGCACTCGGATGGCTTCGAGGACAAGGCGGAGGGAGACGAGGTGATCGATTTCTCCAACGAGAACCAGCACCCGAATCTCAAGAACCGAACGATCGCTGCCAAGAGCCACTGAGCTAAGGCCCCGTAGCATGCTGAAGATGTAACAAACATAACTCCGCATCCTCTTCTTCAGGGATCCACTCTCGCCCTGGCTCTGTCGAACTCTCTCTTTTTCTTGCTGTCCGTTAGGATCGCGTGTGCCACTTTGATCTCCTGAAAACGAGCCTGGGCGTCTGTGGAGCGATTGCGATCCGGGTGGAACTCTCGCGCCGCCAGCTGAAGTGTACGTGTAAAGATGAGGCGAATAAGAAACGATCAGTACAGCGACTTGTTAGCCTCGCATTTACCCCTCACCTTGTGATACGAGCGCTTGATTTCTGCATCCGACGCCGTTGACTCGAGGCAAAGAGTCGCGTAGTAGTCGACGCCCAAGTCGACCACACTGGGAGGGTCGAGCGGATGGTCGAACGCCGGCCTCGGCTTGATCAGGGAGCTTTGAGGCGGCTGGCCCTCGGTGAAAGACACTCTCCTCCCATGGCCCTCGTTGCTCCTACTCGGCCTTCTGCGTCCACTTCCGTTCCGCTCCGGCCAGTGCGATGGCGGAGTCACCACCTGCGACGCAGCATTCTTTTTGCAGCACGATGCCTCTGATACGCGCTCCAACAAGCCATTCCATTTGCCCCACTTATTTCCTCTCGGTCGTACCCCCAACGCGTTTCTCTCGTCCTTGACCGCCCGCAGCTGCTGCTTCGACACCTCTGACGGCATGTCGAAGTAGCAGGCTGATCCCTGATTGGGTGGTGGGTACGGCAACCTCCTAGCCGCTTCTGCGAGAGTGACGTACCGATCAAAGTCCGCCCGTGCCTGCTCGCTCCATCCTATCTTCGCGTAGCACCGCGCCCGTCGCAGCAACGCTCGAGAATACATGCTATGAATCTCGAGGGCGTGAGAGCACTCCTTAATGGCGTCGGCGTACCGCCCCATGGAGGAGAAGCACGCAGCACGGTTCGAGTGCAATACAGCGTGGAGCTTGCCTCCCGCGTTGTTCGACTTTGGCGCGGCCACGGGATACCTCGAAGATTGTTTGAGTTGTATCGATCCGTTCGTGCCCCCGTCGATGGTCAGGCATTCTCCGTAGAGCGTCACGGCGCGATCGTAGTAACCATCCCGGAACAAAGCGTCCGCCTCCTCCTTGAGCTTGACCGTGCGATCCAGCTTGCCCCACTCCTCGTCGAAGCGCTTGGTCACTGCAAACGTTTCGACACCACCGCCCTTGGATGCGGCGTCGAACTCCGCCAGGGCCGTTCCCGCGAGCACCGCCTCCTTGTATCGCTCCTCCAGCCGCAACGCGCGGAGGTAGTACGGCAGCAGGTCGTTGGGCATCCGGAACACGGCGTCCCTCGCCGCCTTGGGATCCAGCTTCCGCAGGTGCATTGGGACGCCCTCACCATCATCAGCGAAGAACTCCGCACTCAATTCCTGCAACGCCGGAACTCCTGGGAACGGATTCTGTTCCTCCAGATCGCCCACAAAGACGCCTTCGTATCCCGTCGCCGCCGCAGCCAGCTGCTCGCAGTGGTTTGCCACTGCGAACCATCGCCTCCGTCGCACGAGGCACTGAACCTTTTGAACGTGCAACTCGACGAACGCAGGGGCGATTTCCAACGCCTCGTCGAGGAGGGCGATCTCTTTCTTGGGACTGCCCGCGTCTAGCCGGCCTTTCAGCAATCGGAGCCGCTCCATGTCCGATACCCCCTTCTGGGCCTTGGCCAATGTAACCTCTACGAGCCGCACCGCCGTTTGGTGCGATACAGATCTGTCGCGCTCGCTCTCGGGTAGATCCTCCTCGTCCTCCAAGGCATTCTTTGACAGAGAAATGCAATCCTCGAACGAGTTCGAGACACCCTCGAGGCATCCTTGTCGCAACAACGAGTATCCCAGCGTGCACAGCGCTCGAACGCGCAATACCACCCCTTTCTCTGAATGCAACGCACCGCGCGAGCGTCCCGGGGCCGCGTACGGATGGTCACCGACCGTCTCTCCGGAAAGCCGCTCGCAGTTCAGGGCGTTCCGGGCATCTCTCACGGCCGCCTCGTATGCACCGATTTTGTACAACGCCTCGGCGCGGTAAGCATACAGCGCACCGGCCGTTTGTTGCGCCTGCTTGTCCGCACGAGGATGATGCCCAAGCGCCTGCGTGAACAGCCGTATGGCCAGGGCGTAGTTCCCAGACTCGAGGTGCTCCAGAGCCTCCGCCTGTGGTCCCTTCGCGGAGGACTTGCCGTTCTTGCCATTCTTTCCACTTTTTGACGACGACGCCGACCGATGGGACGAGATAGAGGAGGAATCGGAGTACTGCGTGTTGTTGGCGTTCTTGGAGAGGTTGGCGGCCGGGGCGGTGTGCGAGGTCTTGGACGTGCGAGACGACTTGGACGTCGCGGACGATCGCGAGGCTACGGAAGCATGAGATATGGATGCCGCGGAGGATTGATGGGGCGATCGCCGCGAGGAGACAGACGCGTCGCCCTCGGCGATCGACGAGGTAAGGCCCGCCTGCGCTGACACCTTCAGCAGACGCTCGGCCAGCCCGTTACCGCTTGATTCCTCGTTCGCCCTCGCGGAAGCCTGCGAGGACGACGAGCGCCGGGATGATACCGAGGCCCTCGAGGATACCGACGCCGCCGAGCCGCTCACAGACCCGTCGACAGTGGACACCTCGCCAATGTACCCAGTGGAGGACGCGCTGTCTTTCAGCCCCGCATGCTCGGCCGTGCTGTTTGGACGCGTGTGGGAGACCGCTGAGCGCCGCGATCGCGCCGAGGCGTTCGATTTGCAAGAGCGGGCCGAGGAGATCGACGCCGCCGTTGATAAGTTGGCCACCGATGCCGATGCCATTGTTTGTGTCTGCCCTCGGGCGACGCCACTGCTTCTGTTGGGTCTGGCTAAGACCGATGAGGAGGACGCTGCGGCGGCTACTGAGCGAGGGCAGCAGCACGTTGTAATGGTGAGGGGGTGTGGAGTGGCGCCGAGCGAGGCGGAGCGAGAGGGCTCAGGTGAAACCGGAACAGCCCCTTCAGCATTGCAAGTCACCGTTTCGGACAGTGCATCGACTTTGGACACAGAGAAAACAAAAATTGGTTGTTGCATCTCCCACCCCACTTACTCTCGGCCGCGGCTGGAGCCACGGAGGACGCCGGCGAGCATCCGAGCCTCGCGGCAGTCAGTGGGGATGGCGCCGATGCGGAGAGCCCGCGGTCTGACGCCGCCGCCAATGGCGACCTCCTCGAGAGTGGCGTCCCGATCTTTCTAGGAGGCTAGCTTGCGACGAGGAGAACGCGACTTGGTATGAGATAGGATTTGGTGGAAAACGTGTACTATAGCACATAGCAGTGATGTTTAGAGTATTGTACCTCATCCGTTCTTCTGCCCGCATCATTCAATTTGTGCGGCGGGAAGCAGCCTAAAAGAACCTCCCCAGAGATGTGCACCCTTCTTCAAAGTTCTCAATAGACTCCAAATGCCCCTCCTCTCCAGAGTATCCATTCTTCAACAGTCATCCGCGATGTCCCCAACCTAAGTTTGTGGATTGCCCCAAATTGCCCTCTTAGAACTGCTCTCCAGCACCAACGCCAAGGAGGCTATCCAGCTTGGACAGAGCGTTCGAAAAACGCTCGCACTTTCCCTCATCGTCGTCCAACAGGCACTCCTCCAAGAGTCCGGCAGCCGTTCCCTCCTGGTTGCCCTCGATGGTGCGATCGATCCACACTGCAATTAGTTATTGAGAGGGAATATTGTGAGATATGAACACGAAGAAGTGCATCAGATGGAGACGCTCGCCAGAGCATGCCCCTCAAACACCAGTACAACCGATCAACTAAACGCACCATTGGCAAAGTGCTGCGTCTCCTCGCCAAACGCCCCAGCGGCATCCCGCACGTCGGCAATGGCCGCCTCCAACTCGGGCGTCATCGTCAGCTTGGCCATCGACAGGGATCCCGCCCGCATCGGCGCGGCGGCCGGGGGCACGAACGCCGACGAGGACGACGCCGAGAGGGCGACGGCGACCAGGGAGAGGACGGACTTCATCGTGGAGAGGGCGAGGGGGTTTGCAATTCGGTGCGAGGAGTGGATTGTGAGCGCGCGGTGGGGAGGGGCGGAGCGAGGCGGAGAGGAAAGCAAAGACGACGCCGACAAAAGCAAGCGTCAAAACTGCAGAGCACTGACGTGTTGTTTTTCAGGCCCTTTCGGGACGGAAGGAAGTAGACATTCACCTTCGCACTTGAAGTTCGTTTAATTAAGATCGCGAGCCGGCCGGGCTTGTGACATCTGGAACGCCCAAAATCCATGTGTAGCCTACAGACACCTACAGATCTCCCGCCGCCAGGTGTCGTGCGTGAAAGAGATTCGAGAGAAGCGCCCCCACTTCCACGCTCACAAAAACCACGAGGCCCAAAGCAACACCCACAAATACGATGATGAACCCCACCACCATGGCGCAACCGAGCGAGGTCGCATGCGGCCGTCCGAGGGGCATGTCGGCGGAGGACGAGGCGATGTTCAACGCGGGGCGGCCGTTCGAGGATGTGAGTGCGATCGAGAAGCGCGGCCGCGTGCGGTATCCTGTGCGCTCTTGGTGTTCCCCGTCTCGTGAATCTGCTTGCTGTCGTGGGCGCAGTGCAAACAATAGGACAGGCGGCCCGCCCAGCCGCTGGGTGGGCGGCAGATGGCGCTGAGGCACTCATATGGTTCAACTTTGCCGGCGGATCCCCGACCTCCGCCGGAGGTCGCGCAAGATTCGCCTGTGCATGCACCTTGAACGAAGAGGGCTCCAGCCTAACTCTTCTCCGGCGGTCGTGCAGCCA
>JALLAP010000440.1:0-18936 GCA_036939355.1 Thalassiosira profunda | reverse complement strand
TATATCAATCCGCCTCATACCAGCATTACGCCTGGCGCCAACACAAATAACATCGAGGGAGAAGGGCACTTCGCCAAAGGCAAACATAATTGCTCCAATCTCATCCACTCTCAATCCAACACTCCAACTCCATCGCCACACGCACTCCACCAATGCATGCCTCCCAGACGACGGTCGGTTTTACACCGCCACCCTCGCCCGCTTCGCCATCGGGCCCTCCATCTCCCCGTCCAGCTCGCTCCCCCGGCGCTTGCCCGCCTGCGCCTCCTCCATGCTCGGGAGCGCCGGCACGGCCACATCAGCCCCCAGCCCAAAGCTCCCCACGCTCCCCACCCCTCCGGGCGGAATGACGCTCTGCTTCGGACTCCGCCTCCGCGCCGTGAGCGTGGCGCAGTGCCGGCTCGCCACCTCCTCCTCGGACAGGAAGCGCTTCCGGTCCGCCTCCTCCCGCTTGAGGTACGCGGCCCGGGTGGATTCCGGGGCCATCTCCCAATCCTTGACGAGGCGGGCGTTGAGGAGGGTGGTGAGGAGGTACAGCTCCTTTTCCTTCGGGACGTCGCCCGAGGAACGGAGCCGGGCCTCGCACTCGCCGCGGACCTCGTCGCAGCGATCGGCGGCGTAAAAGTGAAAGTCCTGCCGCATGGGATCGACGGCAATCTCCGGCTCCATGTCGGGCGCGTCCCGCTTGATCGACGGCGTGGGCTTGTAGTTGCTCTGCTTCTTCCCCTTCCGGCCGCCCTTGGGCGACTTCTTGCCCGCCGCCTTCGAGGGCCGCTTGGCCATCGGAGCGTGGGGCATCGCCGGGGGGAGCGTCTCGGAATCGTGGCTCTTGGGCGTCACCAGCGGCGGGGCCATGGCGTGGTGCTTCGCCCCGCGGGAGCCGCGCGCGGACGGGGAGGGCACCTCGGGGTGGGGCGGGTAGTAGTAGTGGCCGTAGCCGTGCTGCGGCGGGGGCGGCGCCGCCCCGTGGTAGGGAGGGTAGCTCCCGTGCTGATGCGGCGGCGGCGGCGGGTGGCCGTGGTAGTGAGACTCGGCGTAGCCGCTCCCCCGCCCGTAGTGCTTCTGGTAGGCCTCCGTGTTCCCGGCCGGGGCNGTTCGAATGAGAGCTATCGCCGCAACGGCTTGCAAGATTGTCAGTTCACTCCATTCAGCGGTCGTTGCCCGTCGGCGTGCCGTGGGTTGTTGCAACGCCATGTTGGGGTCGCCGCCGGAAGCGTTGAGCGTTGAGTTTTTGTTTTTGTTGCTGCTTTGACCGTGATAATCGAGTGATTTCACGTGATATGGAGCGTACACTGTCGTTGCGTTTCACTTCGCTGGGGAAGGAAAAACCGTTCCTTTTCTTCTTCTTCACTTCACCTCCGATTTGCAAAGCAAGCGCTACCAACCCGATTGCAATGAAGGACGACGCGCCGCCCCTATCCTACTCCGCGGCGGCGGCGCCCCCCGCGGTCGTCACGCCCGCCATCGACGAGGCCGAGCAAGCCCTCTTCCTCGCCTCTTCGGCGGCGTTGATGGGGGGCGTCGTCGCCCGCTCCGGCCAATTTCACCCCGTCCCCCCTCGCCCCGCGGCCCAACCCTCCCTATCCGAGATCGAGCGCCTCGTCGACGCCGCCCTCCCCTCCTACGCCTCCTTCCTCGGCACGCCCGCCGCCAACGCCTCCTCCTTCGAGAGTTACATCGGCAACGACGCCGACGCGCACGCCATCGCGAGCCTCGCCTACGCGGCCGCGACAATTGCAACCCCGCCCGCGAAAAACGACGACGTTGCGAAGAAATTCGCGCAAGAGCCCGCCGACGTGACGAATGCGGCCGGCATCCTCTGCCAGTTGATGAGCGGCGTCGTTGCCGCCGAGGACGTCCGAGAAATCGCCGATTCGGCCGCGGAAATGATGCAAATCGAGGAGAGGGAGGAGGAGGAGGACGAGGAGGATGAGGCGTACGAGCCGCCAGAGGAGTCAAAATCTCGCCCGCCCACGCCGGCAATCTTCGCCTCTGCCGGGTCCGACTCCCTTGTCCACCCCAACCGCCTCGCCATTGCCCAGGATGCGGAGGAGGTAAATTCTCGTGCACATCATGTATTCATTTCTAAACATTTCAATGACAATGCTCACATTGTTCTATTGCAATGCAATGCATATCTACAGGTGAATCGGCTCCACCAATACGTCCGCCGCGACCTCCTCGAGGTCTTCGTCGTGCCCAATACAGACGTGGCCGAGCACAGCGACGATAGCGACGACGAGGACGACGAGTACGTCGAGCGCCCCTCCAAGAAGCAAAAGTCCGCCACTGGCACCTCGGTCACCGCCACGTCCACCACCCGCCGCCTCGTCACGCGCCGCCGCTCCATCCCCATGACCGCCGACCTCGTCCCGTCAACGAACTCCCTTGCCCACCGCCACTACCCCGGCCGCGTTGGACTCCGCTGCACAGCGTGCGCCAACGTCCGTCCCAATGCCAAAGGCCCGAACGGCAAGAAGGTCACAGTGGCGTCCAAGGCGGCCTTCTACCCGCTGCGGCTCAAGAACATCTACCGCGAGGTGTGCGCGTGGCAGCGGATCCACTTCAAGAAGTGCCCCCACGTCCCGGACGGGGTCCGGGCGCGGTACGATCACTACAAGAAGATCGACACGAGCCGGGGCAAGGTGAAGTACTGGGAGAGCTCGGCCCGGAAGATTGGCCTGGTGAACAACCCGGCCAGGTGAGCATTGCATTTGNGTGAAGTACTGGGAGAGCTCGGCCCGGAAGATTGGCCTGGTGAACAACCCGGCCAGGTGAGCATTGCATTTGCATTTGCACGTCGTTGCTTCTGCATTCCCAACGCACTCATCGTCATTGTTGTGTATATCGTTTTGCAATGCAGAGACGACGGGATCGTTTTTGCCACGACGTCCTTCAAGGGCTAGAGGGGACAGGTTGGACCTACCCTCTCTCCAAGACGCATGAAAAGGGTTGGACCTGTTTCACAGCTCGTCGCCGTTTGTTTCTACTGTACCAACACCGCTGCTACCGCTATGCTCTGATATTGCACATTTTTTTGCCAAGAGCGCCCTGCATTAGGACTGCACTCTGCTGTTGCGAAGGAAGTTGGACTTCCCTCGCTACGAGCGTGCGTATCCTCCCAGAATAGAAGTTAACATAGAAACCCACATAGCTCGCACCTTCTCTCTTCTGTTTGTGGATTGCATGCATGTGTTGTATTGTCACCGCCTCGGGACACCACCACATAGAATCAAGCATTGTTGTGTGTTTGCGTCGCCACTTGCTCTAACTGGGGATATTTTCGTACCAATCCTTCGACAGCGGATTGTGGTGCCACGTCCGATCGTGCCCCAGCCTATCTTCCAGCAGAAGGTTCTTGAGCTCCGTGTGCCTAGCCATCGTATACCCCTCCAGTCCGTAAGCAATGGGTATCCGTCCCTCGAACTCCTCCAATGGCGTCGACAGCGTCTCATGCTTGTTGCCAGAGGTGTCGCGTCCCAGCACGCAATCCACCATGACGTCCAAATCAGGGTGCATTTCGCCAACTGTCATGTTGTGTGCGCCCTCCACCGCGTGCCCGTACGTCGTGTACTTGTTTCGCAGTTGCCGCAGCGTCTCAAAGTAGTTATGGAAATGATATCCCGTCTGCCCCATCCCAAACTTGAGGTAGTCTACCTCTTCGAAGTAAATTGCGTGGCCACCCTGATCGCGCCGAAAGTCGGCCGCGTTCCACAATGGGTACGTCGTCCTCCCTTTGGGCCAGCCGCTGTAGTTGGTAAATTTTTGGGTAAATTCCTTCCTCCTCCACGCGCCGTGTTGCCTCTGCGATTTCTTCAGCCGGTATTTGTCATCTCCGATCCCATCAATGCATTTCCCCAATATCAGGTCGGGGTGCATCCATTTCCGAGTGGTGGTCATGCACTCAGGGCTGCCCTCGAAAACCATCGACGATACAATCACCTTGGCCGTGTGGCAATCTTGCTCTTCGGGATCGAGTTCGGGCATGTCGCACNACCATCGACGATACAATCACCTTGGCCGTGTGGCAATCTTGCTCTTCGGGATCGAGTTCGGGCATGTCGCACATTTGCACCGCCCGCAAAAAGTCCCGCGTCGGCGTCTCGTCCGCATCGGTCAGCACGCCAATGTCGTCCGGCGTCATCCCCGCCTTCTTCCAGAGATCGATGATCATGTGCCGTTGCATATGCTCACGAACGAGCCCTTTCCCCGGCACCTCCTTCTCGTGGATAAACTGATCCAAGAGCACGGGCGTATTGGGGCCAAACAGATTGCTCTCCACGAGGAGATTGTGCTCGATCGTCCCGTTTGCAAATCGCAGCTTGCGCGGCGTGCCCGTCTGGGTGCGGTTGCTCTCCACAAACGCCACGGCCGCGTAGACCCCAAACGTTTCCATCGCCACCGCCCCAAGTGCATGCCAACTATCATCGGCGATGAGCGATCCCAGGAACAGCCTCCGTCTCTTCCTGGCCTTGTAGTCTGTAAAATATTTCGTGGGGCTGTCGTACATGAAGTATCGCCTGCACCGCTCCGCCTCGACTTCGGGATCGATCTCCTCGTCCCACACCGGCCGCTTCTCCAGCGCACTCAGCAGGAGAGATCGGCCCGCCGCACCTATATTCCGCGGCAACATGACGTCGCTGCCGTGTTCGTCCTCGTACGCGAAATTGAACGCCTCTTTATTGCCCACCGCGTACTTGACCGTCTCGAGCGTTGCTCTCTTGCCCACGCGCCTCGAGGAGGTGCTCACGTGCCGGAGCTGGTGCGGCCGCAGGGNTCTCGAGCGTTGCTCTCTTGCCCACGCGCCTCGAGGAGGTGCTCACGTGCCGGAGCTGGTGCGGCCGCAGGGGCTGCACGGTCGAATGGTGCAAGAAGATCGGCGCGACGGAGAACTGGAAGATGGCCATGGCGAGGACCCATCGGAGGATGGAGGCCCTGGTGAGCTGTTTTGCCTGCCGCGGAGCATCCTCGGAGTGCACCGAGTGCACCGACGAGCTCGTGTTTGCGCCCTCCATTTCCGCCATGGGCGCCTAGGAATCGGCTCCAGACCGATTCATCGACCCGACGCCATCAAGGGGAAGCGTAGGGATTGCGTCAGGGAGAGAGGGTGGCGGTCCAGGAGCCAAGAGGGCGGCTGAGGGCGGCGGCGCCAGGTGTGGTGGTGTGGTTGCTTGAGTTGCTTTGCTGTTGCTGTTGTTTGTTGTTTGGGGTTTGCCTACTCCCTATCTACGTATGTACGTAGGTAAGCACTTGGGTGAGCAGTGTGAGCAAAGAGATGAAGAGCGGCAGGAGGCAAGGAAGGCGAAAGACAGAGTGGGCGAGCCAACTTTGTACCGCGGCATGATCTCTTAGAAGACCCACTTCTTCTATTCATTATCGCAAAACAGTCATTCTCTAACGGCGCCTCAAAATGGCTAGCGGACTCGATTGGTCCTCTCATCAACTCTCTACTTCGTAGCCGCAAACATTGTGCATCAACACAAACAATCATCCCTCGAACAAACATTCCTCTCTCTAGGCCAAAATGGCTGCAACCATGCCAGCCGCCGCAATGCCTGTCAGACTGACGGTGCCGGAAGTCGCAGAACTGCTGGGGGCGGGCGTTGGCTCAGTAGCATCCAGAGGGATGGGAGGATCAACAGCAACAGTGGGGGGAGTAGTGGTAGTAGGGCACGATGCGTCAGGATCACACTCCTCGCCAGGAGTCACGTCGCCAATCAGTTCGCAGCCAGCTTTGGCCCCAGAAGCTCCCGCGGTGCAAGCATTGCTGAGACAGAGAGCAAGGTTGGCGTCAGATAAGACTGTTGGAGACCAAGCGAGCATTGTATCAGTGTTGCCACAAGCGTGCGTACCTGTAGATGACGCCATCGTCTCCGCACACCGGCACAAACTCTTTGGTGCATGGAGGAGGTGTATCGGGGTCGCACTCCTCGCTGGTCGGTTCGCCCACGATGTAGTACGCGACCGTGACACCCTCGTTAGCTTCAGCGGTGCACTTGTTGCTGCAGAAGAGAGCAAGTTCGGTGTTAGGCGACCACTACAGAGTACTAAAGCAGTCGTCTCACTATCTCGAACGCACCCGTAGACCACGCCATCCGAACCGCACACCGGCTGATACTCAAGGGTGCACGGCGTGAGGAGCACCAGGACCACACACGCATCGCCAGCAGTCACGTCGTCAGCTGCCTCGTATGCTACTTCGGCCCCCGCCGCCTCGGCGTTGCAAGCGTTGCTGAGGCAGAGAGCGAGGAGGATGTCAGCTCAGACAGAAACAAACGAAGCACAATCGCGTCTATCTGTCGAACGTACCTGTAGATGACGCCATCCGAACCGCACACAGGCCGCCAATCGGCGGTACAAGCGACAGGTGGCGAAGTAGTGGTGGTGCCGCAGTCCCGATCGCCGAGGTCGGGCGACGACAGGCAAAGCGCCGCGCCGATGCCGCGCGGACCGCACTGCATGCAGTACGGCGTGCTGCCACTGCAGCTGAACACCTCTTCCGTCTCGACGATCTCTCCGTCGGGCCCGCAAGTCGAGGCCCGAGCGTCGTAAGCTACGTCGTCGATGCATTCCAATCCGATGTGTCCGATGGAGTCGCCCTCTTGGTACATGATGTCGCCCACGAGGCAGCCCTCCGGGGTAGGAGGGTCGTTAGGATTGCACTCGTCACCAGGACCAACGTCGCCAGCCGCCTCGTAAGCAACCTCAGCTCCGGCAGCTTCGGCGTTGCAAGCGTTGCTGCGGCAGAGAGCATGAATAATGTCAGCAACAGGTAGAAACCAAAGCACGTGAATCTGTCGCAGACTCGAACGTACCTATAGATGACTCCGTCAGAGCCGCACACTGGGCGCCAATCAGTGGTACAGACGGTTGGGGGAGTAGGAGGCGTATCAGGATCACACGCATCACCAGCAGTCACGTCGCCGGCCGTCTCGTACGCAACCTCAGCTCCAGCAGCCTCGGCGTTGCAAGCGTTGCTGCAGAAGAGAGAAAGGGTTGATATCAGGCGACCGCTACAGAGATACAAACATGCTCACACTATCGAACGTACGGGTAGATCACGCCATCCGAACCGCACACTGGCACGAATTCAAGGGTGCACGCGACGGGAGGCGGAGTAGGAGGCGTATCAGGGTCGCACTCCTCGCTGGTCGGTTCGCCCGCGATGTCGTACGCAACTTCAGCATCGTTAGCTTCAGCGTTGCAAGCGTTGCTACGACAGAGAGAGCAATGTTGATGTCAGGCGACCACTAGAGATAAATGCAGACGATCACTCTATCAAACGCACCTGTATACCATGCCATCGGATCCGCACACTGGCGCGAATTCAAGGGTGCACGCGATGGGAGGCTGAGTGGGAGGCGTATCAGGGTCACACTCGTCGCTGGTCGGTTCGCCCACGAAGTCCCACGCGACCGTGACACCCTCGTTAGCTTCAGCGGCGCACGCGTTGCTGCAGAAGAGAGCAATGTTGATGTTAGGCGACCACAACAGATACAAAGCGTTCGTAGCACTCTATCAAACTCACCTGTAGACCATGCCATCGGAACCGCACACCGGCGCGAAGTTGGCAGGGCATGCCACTGCGGGAGGCGTAGTGGGAGGAGCGTCAGGATCACACCCGTCGTCAGGATCGACGTCGCCAGCCGCCTCGTACGCAACTGTGGCGTTGGCAGCTTCGGCGTTGCAAGCGTTGCTGAGATAAGAGGATAATGTCAGCAACAGGTGGTAGATAGAATAAAGCGCGCACATCAATGTCGATACTCGGACTGGCACCTGTAGATGACCCCGTCGTCCCCACACACCGGGCGCCAATCCGTGGTGCAAACAACCTGTGCGTCGGCCACGGAGGCGGACGAGGCAACGAGGGCGGCCACGGCCGCGATGGCGGCGAAGGGGGACGTCGTTTTCATGATGGCGTTGGTTTTATGATGCCTCGCTGGTTCGCAAGGATCGTGTCAAAGTGCAACGGCGTCATCTGAGATCGGCATGCAGCGATCGAAAAAATCTTTGGTTGCACAAGGTTGCACTTGCAAAGATTTTTTGGTGTCTCGTAGAAGAGTATTGTACGAAGGATTCAGTACTCAAATTAGACCAGCCCCCTCTCAACAAACCTCTCCTCCATCCGCTCATCCTCCTCCTTTTACTCGACGTCCATCTTGCAACGATACCTACCATACCCAACGTAGCCACCATGTCGTGCTCGTCGGATCAGGACTGCGGCGGCGACTGCTGCAGCGAATGGGGTTCCTGCACGACGTGCCCGTGCTCGCGAAAGAAACCCTGCGAGGAGGGCCTGTGCTGCAGCGAGTGGGGCTGGTGCAACCAGTGCCCGCCCGAGGTGCCGGGGTCCGGATTCAACTACGACGCCGACCACGGCGAGGATTCGAGGTTGATCGCCTACGTCGGGAACTGGCAAAGGGTGAGATTGCCTTATATAAAGCCGTCCCTGTCACGTGCGGCGCCTCTCACATCGTCTCTGCCGTCCAGTGCCCGACCGACCAAATGGTCGACGCTTACTCTCACATTGTAATTGCATTTGCGGTCTCGTACACGTGGGCGGAGAACAAGAACCTGTGCGATGAGCAGTGCGCGGTTGCACCGGTGGTACCAATCTGTGAGAACGAGAATCAGCAAGATTTGGTTGATATGTGGCGAGCCCAGGGAAAGAAGGTCATCCTTTCCTTCGGCGGTGCGGGAATGGGCGGCAACTGGGCGGGTGAGTTTTGCTTGGACTGGACATATATCCTTTGACGCCTCAATATTTCTCACGCGGATTCCATGTCTATCGGAAACGAAGGCGACAGAAACAACTGCTGGGACAATTGTTTTGGAAGAGAGGTGAGCATTGCAACCGACATCATTTGGGTTATGTTATGCTTCATCTCTCAATTTTACCTTCTGCGTTACTTCAGGAGCAACTCTCGACCGATCTTGTGAACCTTGTGGCCAGCCACAACGCCGATGGGATTGATATCGATTATGAGGTGAGAAATCGCATGCCTCCCTCCTTACATCCACATTCCGCAACGAAGTATGGGTACTCATTTGCGATATCAGTACTGCTACGATGTCGGAGGGAAGCAGAGCGTCGACGGTCGCTGCGACCAGGTGACAAGCCTCTATTCCGACGAGAAGGCCCAAAGATTCCTGAATGATTTGACAGCCAAGCTACGAATCAAACTGGACAGGCTTCAGGCACAAAATGGGTACAACCGCGGGCGTTACGAACTTACGCACGCTCCGGTACGTGGAGGGAGCATTGTTGCCAAATGTATGCCTTTGCAACACGAGTCGTCATCTCACTAAGCAACGAATCTGCATTACAGATGGACATTGATCTGACACCTTACCAGGGGCAGGCGAGCAAATACTTCGAGATTCTTACGGCACGCAACGGCGACCTCGATTTCATCATGTGAGTTTCATCAGAGTGCTCACAATCGTTTTGATGCTTTCGTTCCTCACCATCAATCCCGCCCTTTCTCTTCCCACGACAGGCCGCAGTTTTATAACGGATACTTTACTCCTAAGCAAGGACTGGCAACTGTCAGCTCAGTTTGGGGCTCGGATGGGCTCACTACCCTTGATATTTATGCGTCCTTGGCGAATGATATGTTCGAGAACGAACCTTGGAAGGTTGTGATGGGTTTCTGCTTGAATGTCTGTACGGGGCAAGTTTATGCGAAGGATGCGGTCGCCGTCATGTCGGAGCTCAGCACGATTCAAGGCGGAGAGTTCGCGTGCAACGGCGGCGCTTTCTTTTGGGTAGCCGACGAGGACAAGCATGGGCTGTGGAGCGATGCCGTTGCCAGCGAAGTGAGCCGCACTGCGGGCTGTTCGCATGGCCTGATTGCACAGAGACCGGCGAAACCGGCCCAAACAGGACACCAAGGCCAGGCATCTCCCACCGACTACGAGGGTCATGTGCAAACTCCGCATTTAGGCGTTGAGGAAGAAGAGGAGTTTGCCGGAAATGATGAAAGCATTACCTCATTTGGAATCACAGCCCAGGACTTACACCACGGTGGCCCGTGTGCTGCCCTTCCGGTGTGCCGCGACATTGGTATTACCACCGATCTCTCGTGTCAAGTTGCGTGCAGCGCAAAGGCCACACCAGGAGGCAGGGCTTCGTTTTGGATGAGGCAGGATGAAATGGAGAGCATCGGCCACACTACGCCTCACAACTGCGGGCAGGGATGCGTGTGCTTAGAGAATGGCGACGCATCACTGAGGAGGTCGGAGCCGACGCCAACGTATGCATGTGTGCATAGCAAAAGTGACGAGTCTTCGTCGGAAAGCAGCTCGGTTGGGATAGCACTGGGGCTTGTCCTATCGTTCCTTGTGGTTGCAGCAGTAACTGCCTTCTACATCTTGTCGAGGAAGAGGCGAAAACAGCAAGAGAGGGCGGCCACTTTCTCTGGAATTGACGGCCCGCTCGAGCAGGATGCAGCTCTCCCGCAGCTGACGAAGGGCGATCCGGAGACGCATTCGACCCAAGGCAAAACGATTTATGATCTGCATGGATCTTGAATGGCATGCAAAGAGAAGCTATGTTGTACGATACTGCAAAGATAAATACCAAGTTTGAGAGTACCCCCATCTGGCCAACTTGCCGACGTGTGAGAAGAATGCTGGATCGAGAATTGCGTACGTACTTAGCCCGGTACGTAAGTACGCCTTGAAGTGGATCTTTTTTCGCAGCTTTTTGCAGGAAGACCACCAATGGAGCTGATTTGTGGAGGTCACGTGATTCACGTGATAGCACGTGATTCACCAGAAAATCCTATCGGCGATATTACGAGAAACAGGTACAAAATCAAAATCGGGGTATCCCGATTTCAAATCGGGGTATACCCCGATCTCAATCGGGGTATATTCCGATCTCAATCGGGGTATACCCCGATTTCATATATACTAATTCCTACGTTAAAATGTGAAATCGGGGTATTTGAGATCGGGGTACCATATCCCGATTGAAATCAGGGTATACCCCGATTTGAGATCGGGGTATACCCCGATTGAAATCAGGGTATACCCCGATTTGAAATCGGGGTATACCCCGATTTTGTACCGGTTTCACCAGAAATTCCTTTCGCGCGTTGGCTCGCCGAAGATTTTCGAGTGAATCACGTGAGGTGTTACGTGATCATCAAATCAGCTCCATTGATGATCTTCCAGAAGCAAATAAATGCACACTCCTCCTCGCCGCCGCCCAAGCGTCGATGACCATGGCGGCCCAACGACCCCGATGCCCGAGAAGAAGGGGCAGACGACGGCAGCCATCTATCGCGGCCGCCCTTTACCTCGCTTGCGCCGCCGTCGATGCCTTTCAATCCGCCTCGCCGAGGGCTTCGTCGCCGAGGGCATCGTCATCGAGGCAACCGACGGCTGTGCGCGGCTTCCTCGACGACTTGCTGAAGGACGCCTTTTCCAACGACGACAACCTCGCCAAGGACGGCGTCAAGGGCAGCATCGAGGGTCCGGGCGATGATCTCGCCGCGAACTTTGGAGTGAACCTCCAGCGGCAGCCCGAGCAGACGGAGGTGCAAAAGCGGTGGCTCGAGGCGCAATTGAAGGAGAAATCGCAGCAGCAACAACAACAGGCGCAGGGACAGCCAGAGGCGCGGCAAACAGTGTTGGTCAAGGCTGCCAAGGGTGCGCCGCTTACCGCGGAGGTGCTCGTCAATACCAACTGGGAGCTGGCGCTATATCTGACCGGAGTGCCCGACCGCGATCCGAGCAACGATTTGTACGGAAGCAAGACGAACGTGTCAGTACGGGATCGACAATTAGGTTTGGGTGTATCGCTGCCAAAGGATCCTACCGCCAGGGTGAGAATCGAGCTGCTGGAGGGCGGGGAAGTTACGATACTCGGATCGTATGCCGGGTCAGACGGCGAGGATTCCACCGACGATGCGTCGCAGGTGTGTTACACGGATATACCTGGACAATGGAAGCTGTCCGACGACGGCAAAACAATACGGATATCGGTTCCCATCCGCGGCTATCGACGAACAGTCACGACTACGGGCACAATACAAAAGGTATTCTGGTCGCAGGGAGAGCCGACCACGTCCAAAACTAGCTCTACGTACAGCATACCAGAAGGTTTCATATACGGCGACGTCGGAGTTGGATACGGCGACCGGCCGGGGACATTGGAAATGACGGACGAAGGGACTGGCTTGGAGGTCGTCCCGGGAGGCCTGTTGAGGGTGGAGCAGAAGGTGGGCATGCTGGGCGCCTCCTCGAAGCTATTGCCGTGCGGAAAATTTTCGGGGCGGTGGGTGGATGGCGAGTGATACGCAATCTTCTTTGAGAGAGAACGTTGAAACGCAAATCTATTCATTGCAAATAAGTTGGGAGCAACGCGAGCGAATGAGCTAAGAACGAGCTCGCTGCGGAGTAAAGCAACGGCCAGCCGGGGGGAGCCATACAAAATTGTTTCCCTCAATATGGATACAGACGTTCTTGGGGCATTAAACACCATACCCTTTTCAATTCCTCACATAGGTCTAACTGTCAATCTGCTGGGAGGCTCATGCTAACATCAGACTCTTGTGTAACTCCATGTGGCCGCCCCTCGTCAGGAGAGTACCTACAGCAGGCCTCTTCAACCCAGCAGCTGTTCACCCACCTTCACGATTAGAAAGATGGGCCTATGAACAGGCCATTCTACTATCTGCCATCGAAAAGCTGCACAGCTCGGGAAAATTTCATACTGGCCCGCCGAAATGACCGGGCCAAGCAAGGGGCACAACACAGAGTCACTAAATTTTGTCAACAGATAAGCCCTGAGACGAACGGTACTATTGTCAACACAAGATGCAGGGGCCGATCAATCGGTTTCACGACCGCAAAGAAGCCACAAGGCGCCTCGAATATTTGACGACGATACCAACATGATGCACATGCACAGGTGACCGTCGAGCCGACATCGCTCACAATTTTCACTTCGTCCCAAGACGATATCTCCTCCGCCCTCCAATCTTCCTTCTCTACCCACCATCACCCACCCTCCATCATGCCGCCTATCCCCGATGCCACCAACGTCGACGCGTCCGACAAGTCCGCCGACAGCAGGGTGTCCTTCAACACCGAGGTCGACGTCGAGGAGGCCGCGCCCGTCGAATCCTACACCCGCAAGACCTCCCAGGAGCTCCGCGCGGCCAAGACCCGCCAGTCCCTCTCGGCGTCGGCCAAGGCGTGGGACATCGACGGCGATGGCACCCTCGACGACACCGAGCTCGCGCTCAAGGCGCTCGACAAGAGCGCCAAGGGCACCCTGAACAAGGACCAGATGTATCACCTGATGGAGCAGAACTTGGGCGTGCAGAAGGAGCTGGGCAAGGTGAAGAAGGTGGTCATCGGGTGAGTGCTGCTAATGTATGATGTGCGCACTCTTGTGCTCGTTTCTTTGATCGCATCTTATGCTCATCGCTTGCATTGCAATTCGCACCGTTCGCGCAGCCTCGTCGTCTTCACCTGCCTCCTGGCCCTCGCCAACGTTGGGGTTAGCTTTGCTGCTGCCTTCCTAGCCAAGGATACGACCTCCTCCGAAGGCAAGCTCGTCGATTCTAAGACGGGCCAGGCCCTAGCGACCGACTCCACCACGACCGTCTTCGAGGCCAGCCCCCAGTTGACCCGCCGCCACCGCGCCCTTTGCGAGAAAACCATGAGTTCAAACGGCAAGAAGATCACATCGGCCGTGTGCACCGGCTCCGCCGGCGTGCTCGACCTCGCGCACGGAAAAGACCTCGTCGAAGCATGCAAGGATGCCGCATCTGTCACCCTCGTCCTCGACGGGACCCACCACCACCCGTGCCCGGTTGTGGGCCCCGCCACGGACACCTACTCCGGAAACGGTGGCAGCAGTCACCGTGGCATCACCATCAACTACGCGGATGGCTCGTCGCAGAGCGTGCAGCCTGTGAACGATGCCGGGGAAGTGAAGACAGACGGCAGCGCCACCAAATACGTCGCTACCGGCTTCTCTAGCCCCGTCCTGACGAACGGCGACGCCTGCGACCCTGCCAACGATATGTGCGGCGAAAACCTCCAGTGCTACGACACCGGCGCAATTGACAACTACGTGTGCGCCTGCGCCAACGACGTCCCCTGCGCCGAGGGAGAAGCGTGTTCCGTCCCGTGCAACACCGGCAGCACCCTGCCCTCGTGCCGGGCGATCGCCGATCTTCACGCGGACTGCGCGAGTTTGTCTCCAGACACGCCTTTGTGCGATTACGCCCCCGCGAACGCCTGGTGCATCGCCCTCAAGGGAATCGGCGAGACCTGCGCCGACTCCACCGAGTGCGACGCCAACCTCCAGTGCTACGACAACAATGGCATTCTCACGTGCAAGTGCGCGAACGACAACGGGTGCGAAGGAGACGACGTGTGCTCCGTCCCGTGCAACATGGATGATGTGCCGCCCGGGTGCTGGGCGCAAGCTGACCTGAATGTCGAATCGATGTGCGAGGACTTCGACCCTGCTACCCCCCACTGCGAGGCCGGCTTTTCGTACCGCCAGTGCACCGCGGCTCCTCGTTAGAATGGTCCAGCCCATTGCAGCAACGCTTGGAAGTTGCGAGATCAAGATAGGAAGAGTGAACAAGTCAACGCCAGGGCAGTACGCAGAGCATTTGTCAAGAGCAACCGGCTCGCGTCCACAGCTGCCTCCGACTTGTATTGTGATAGAATCAACCTAAATGTCTAGAGAGAGATGAACATCGCTGTTCTGTATAATAGCGTTAGCCTTCCAGCCAGCGCCACCATTCCAATACGGGCAGCCCTACGAGGCCTCTTAGTAGTCTTTGGTTACTATAGCTTCAGCTTATCAAGAACGCGATGTAAGAATGCCAGCCCCGCGAAAACGTGGCCTCAGAGAAGCGATTTCTTCTTCCTCCTCTTCTTCTTGGGCGGCGCGGCCACCGCCTCCACGTGCTCGAAGCGGAGCTCCACCGTCTCCTCCACCATTTCGTCCGGATCGACGAAGTGGCTCTTCCGCTTCTCCCCGGCGTTCGCCGCCTCCCTCCGGCGCCGGTCCTCCTCCTCCCTTTCCCGGTCGCGCTCCTCCCGCTCCCTCCGCCGCCGNCGCCGCCTCCCTCCGGCGCCGGTCCTCCTCCTCCCTTTCCCGGTCGCGCTCCTCCCGCTCCCTCCGCCGCCGTTCCTCCGCGGCCATCCGCGCTTGTTCTTCCTTCCACAGCTCCGGCTCCGGGTCCGCGGCCATGGGCCGGCCACTTCCCACCACCGCGCTCGGGACCAGCCCGAACCGCGCCCCGCAATCCACCAGCACGGGCGGGACCGGCCTCACCTCCTCTTCGTCCCACGCCCCCATCATCGGACCGTCGTGGCACTTGGCGCACTCCCCCCGCAATTGGTCGGCGTGCTTCTTGAGCAGGTGCTTGCGGAGGAAGTCCGCGTCCTTGAACAATTTGCGGCACCAGTGGAAGGCGCAGCGGGCCCGGCCGTCGGCGTCGCGGATGTGGTGGCGTTCGATCCACGTTTCGCGGGCGGCGGATTCGGCGGTTTCGACGTCGCGGGCGGCGGCGTCGGTGGGGGGATCGACGAGGGAGGCGGGGCCACGGGCGGCGAGGGACTTGGCGCGGTCCAAGGCCCGGGCGACGCTGTCGTTGAGGCGCGATACCAGCAGGTCCTTCGCCGCATCCGGCCTTCCCTCGGAGGTAGTGCTTTCTGCGCCTCCTTCCCCTGCCTTCTCTGCCTCGGCCTCGTCCTCCTCCACGGCGGCCGGCTCCTCCTCCTCGTACTTGGCAATGATGTCGTCCGCGTCCTTTAACCTTAAATGGATCGTCCCCGCGTGGTCCGCGTGCGACAGCACGTTGCCCACCTTGTCGGCCGCCGCGCACCCGTTGTAGAACGACAGCAGGTGCACCCTCCTTAAATAGGCGATGGACACGTCCAACAAGTCCTCGTCGTCGACCGATCCCCGCTCGTTCCCGGGGTACAGCAACGCCAGCAAATCCTCAAGCCGGCTCCCCGCGGGGATCCCGCGAGCTTCGTCCAAGAGGGAGGAAAGCGCGGCTGCATCCTCTTTGTCCTTCGAGATCCTCCCCCGACTTGACACCGCGGCGCTCAGGACGCTCACCGGCTGCGTTTCCGCCAGGGGCGCCGTGGCCACGAAGACGGTGCACCGCCTCGTCGGCAAGCGGCCCGCGCCCTCGTCCTTCGTGTCCGCCGACGGCGGGGCGCCCCCCCTGCCGTCGGCGTCGACGTCCCTCCGCCCGTAGACGTCGGTGCAGTCGATGTCGAGGTCGAGGAGGCGGGGCTTTGGGAAACAGTCGCAGATGATGGTTAGAACAGGCAAGTGAGCAAACTCTGTCTTGAAAAATCAAACGGACTTTTGAAAATTCAACTTGAATTTCCAAATTGCATTTTGAAAATTCAATTCAAATTTCCAAATGGTCAAAGTTTCAAACGACCATTTGATTTTTCAAATGGTCGTTTGAAATGTCGCCCCAAACAACCAGAACCCCAGGACAACAAATGTTCACTCACCAAGCTGAGGGCTGCGTCTCCCTTGCGGTGCCTCCTGCCCCTACCGTGCCGGTCGGATTCCTCGTTGGCCCGGTGGAGGTTGGCCAGCATCGCCTCCTTCGCCGCGGACGAGGAAAAAACGGCGAACGCCGTGCGATGGTACGGGTCCAACGGCAACCGGTCGTGGGTCGGGACGCACACGTCGTCGCTGTACACCGCGCGCGGCGCCTCCCCGCTCCCGCAGTGGTCGGCGAGGGTGGCCAGCAATTGCTCGTCGCTCACGTGGGGCGGCACGTCCACAATGCGGACGCACGCTTCATTGCGGACGAAGGAGTGAAGGTGCCCCCGCGCGGGGTGGCGGTCGGTGAGATTGCGATCCTCCTCCCCCGGGAGCACGTCAGGCCCCGTTCCGCTGGCGGTGGGCTTGGTCCCCGCCCCCAGCCTACACCCCGCCACAAAGCCACACTTGGCCGGCGGCAGATGCCCGCCATCCTCGTCCTTCTTGGGAATGGCCCCCTTATCCGCCTCCTCCAAACTCGCGACAATCTCCTTCTTCATCGCGCCCGCCTCGACCGCGGCCCGCGCCCGCTCTTTGCGGGCCGCGCGGCATTGTTCGAGGGGGGAAAGGCGGGCGCGGAACCACGGATCGTCGAGGTGGGAATTGAAGAAGGTGCGGACGTAGGAGAGGCAGTGCTTGGCGGCGTATTCCTCGTAAGCTTTGGTTTCGGCGGCGGGGGAGTCGAAGAGGGGCGGCGGCGCGTTGGTGTCGGCGGTTTCGGCGTGTGCCTCTGGATCTGCGTCGTTCTCCGGCTTCTCTTCCTGCATGGCCGCATCATCATCGGCCGCCTTCTCCGCCCCTCCCGCCCCCTTCGATTCCAACTCCCTTGCCCTCTGCTCCTCCAGCTCCTTCCTCCACAAAAACTGACATAACATCGGCTCCTCCGCATATCTCTCCGAGGCGTGGGCCTTGGCCCCCCCTCCTACGTGGCCCCGTCGGTCCCTCCGCTCGCGGCTCTGCGTGCGCCGCCGGTGCTCGAAGTCGTCCCCGCGGCTGCGGGAGCGGGGCCGCCTTCCCCCTCGGGGGCGTCGATCGTCGCGCGCGTCGCTGCGGGAGCGGTCCCGCCTCCCATTCCGACCGCCGCGATCGCCTTCGTCGAATTCCCTCCTCCTTTCGTTGGAGGACGACCTCCTGTCAGACCTCTCCCCGTCACGTTCACCTCCCCCTCTGCCGGGCGAGCGAGACCGGTCACCGCCCGGGGAGCGATGGCGGCGCGCCTCCAATGGGCCGTCGAGGAGGCCTCCCCCGCCCGCGCCGCCCCCGGCGGGCTGGATCTCGCGGCCGAACTCGTCGAGGGGCATGGCAAGAAGAGGTGTCGTGCGGTGCAGCCACGCCAAGGAGGGCGGCTGGGCGGGGGGGATAGGTGTAAGCAAATGAATAAAGTAACAACAAACATATCAGTTTATGCGTTAGATAGAGGGCCTCATCTACATTCAAGAAGCACTAGTTGCAAGGTCGTCTGGCTTGGTCCCTCTCGCACCCCCTCTCTCTCCTCCACCCAAAAGGAAGGGGACAAGTCGACACCAGCAACAGCGGCTGCACACGCACAAAGAACACACAAAGCGGAACAACAAACGCCGCCGCCCCAACGACGCCGCCCTAACGACTGCGACCTCCCCCAGTTTGCAGCGCAGCAGCATCCAGCCATGACCATCGTCGCCGCCACCGACACCCGCAACGCCGCCTGGGCCGCGGACACCTCCTCCTTCGGCCAGCGCATGCTGTCCAAAATGGGATGGAAGGGCGACGGGAGCGGCCTCGGCAAAAATCAACAGGGGACCACGCACAATTTGCGCGCCGTGAGGAGGGCGGACAGCCTGGGCATCGGCGCCGAGAGCGACGCGTTCGGGGAGCAGGGGTTTGCAGAGACGAGCAGAGGGTACCGCGGGGTGCTGAGCAAACTGCAGGAGGAGTACGGCGGGGGCAGCGGGAGTGGAAGCAGTGGCGGGGAGGAGGACAAGGCCGCGCGAAAGCGGCGGAAAAAGGAGGAGAAGAAGCGCAAGAAGAGAGAAGAGAAGCGGCGAGCCAAGAATGGGGGGAGCAGCGATGAGGGGGGCGGGGTGCGGCTGGCGCAGAACAAGGTCCAGGCCGGGCACGCCCGGAAGATGCGGGAGGCGAAGGACCTCCGGAGCAAAAGTGCCGCGGACATGGCCGCCGTGTTTGGGGTGAAGGCCGACGTGTACGCGCAGTCGAAGGATTGGATCACCGGGGAAGCGCGCGAGGAGAAGGATGAAGCAACCGGTGCTGCCGATGGGGCTGTCGATGCTGGCGTCGACGCTGCCGCTGCGGCGAAGGGGGAGAGGAAGAAGGCCAAGAAACGGTCCAAAAAGACAGACGGAAGCGGCAGCGACGACGAGAGGGCGGCGAAGAAGGAGAAGAAG
>JALLAP010000439.1:0-12924 GCA_036939355.1 Thalassiosira profunda | reverse complement strand
AGATAGCTACCACCCCCTCCCGCCTACGTACTTCAAGAGACGGGAGTTGTGGTATGCGCAGTGGCGTAAGCCACCGCCCCCTCACCCTCACCGCACAGACTGAAGACTCCTCCATACCCTCCACCTGCCCACCTCCCTCGCCCCCGGTAGGCACTCGGCTGGCTCGCGGCTGGCTCTCTCTCCCCTCACCCCTCTTTGCGGTGGTCCAAGAATGAAAATAATCGGGCCAAAAGCAGCAGTTGCAGAGCGTCACATCAGAGGCGCGATGGCGATGGAAGAGGAGTGGACCGGATACGACGGCGGCGCGGTGCAGGAATGGCACCGGAACGCCAGCCGGATCCGCGTGGCGTCGGGCGTCACGGTAATTCCAGACGGCGCATTTGCGTGGTGTCCTAGTTTGAGGGCGGTGGACCTTTGCAACGTCGCAACGATCTCGACTGAGGCATTCTACAACTGCCTCAACCTGGAGCGCGTGGTTTGGACCAAAGCCACTCGAGTGGAAATCGGCAACAGTGCATTCGATGGCTGCCAATCATTGGGGGAGATAGATCTTAGCAATACAACAAAGATCGGAGAGAAGGCATTCATGGAGTGCAATGAGCTGAATCGTGTAGCCATCCCGTCGTCCGTCGCCTCAGCGGACGTGGAGCTTGGAGAGGGGATCCAGCGCATTGGCAAGAAAGCTTTCTACAGTTGCGGTCTTTTGGCTCGGATCAATATTCCGTCGTCTGTCACCGATATTGACGATTCGGCTTTTGAATGGTGCGTCAATATGGAAGAGGTGGGATTGAACGAGGGGCTGCAGCTTATTGGAGCGAGAGCATTCGCACGTTGTGCATCACTGTGCCGCATCAGCATCCATTCGACTGTATCGAAAGTCGGAAAAGATGCGTTTTGCCATTGCCATCAATTGAGGTATGCAGAGCTACAGGAGGGACTACAGATGATTGGGGCCGGCGCATTTCGGGATTGCCAGTCGTTGGAGCGTATCACCGTCCCTTCCTCCACCATCAGGATAGGGGGAGGTGCATTTGGCTTTTGCAGCAATTTGTCAGAGGTGACTCTGACCGAGGGCATTCATTGCATTGATTCTGGTGCATTCGACAACTGTCGCAAGTTGGAGCACATCAACATACCTCCTGTGGCCTTTGTGATTGACATTCGAGGCCGGAACTGCCAGTTGATGAGGAGCACTATGCCAGTCCCGCAGGAGAGAACGGTGGTTGCCTCCAAGTGGCTGCAGTATCGGGGCCCGGGCGAGCTTGAGCAGGCCGAGGCAAAGGTAAACGAAATTCTTGCTCGTGATGAGCGGACGGAGGAAGAGAAAATTGCTTCAATCCGAGGGTGGTTCGCCTACCTGGATATGTTGGATGTGACCACAATGCTCGAGCTTGCCATTTGGAGGGCCAACATGAATGAGAATGAGCAGGATTCGGAGGCAAGAAAGGCAAGCCGCCAACTTTCTGGCAGTGACATGAATGTCATCATCCCGGCTGTGCTGCTGTTCTTGGGGGGTTAGATATGGCAGCGATATCGGGCAGGCAGGCGATGATTTGACGAACGACGACAGCGGTGGCGAGTAAAAGGAAGAGCAGTCTAAGCAACTAAAGCCCCTCATGCTGCACATCGTGACCAGCTTTCCATAGTGTGAAACATTCTCCACAGAGCCGTTCTGCATAGTCATTGAATTCCTCGGACGGATCTACCAGGAACAATCGTCCTCCGGTTTCCCTGCAATCGCCACACAAATAGTCTTCACATGCCCTACAACGTTCTTCGTCGTCATTGCAAGACGGACAATAATCCTTTTCGCAGTGCACACAACAGTGTTGGTTGGCATGGTGACCGCCCCCATCTTCTTGATTCTCTTCACCATCAGTACAATTGTAGCAGGAGCGTTCAAAGCATTCATGGCATGCAAAGCGCTGAAGCCCGTATTTGTTCATCAAGAAAGCTTCAGTCACATGAGGCCAGTCACTTGAATTTCGAATGACCCATGGTTTGGTCCTCCAGCATCGGTAACTTGACAGAGCTCTGAACATTCCGCCCGGCAGTTACATCGCAAGTTTCGATTTGCCAGAAAGTCACTGTAGCGTCCAATAAACGCATCAAATACACCAGTCTTCGCATCACGCCATATCCGGGGGAAATGCAAGTATTCCAGAGCGCTTCCACCTGAGCCAATAATGCTGTCGAGGACGGGGACGACCGCGTATTCTGAAATCTTGGGCTCCGGCTCGATTATTGGAGACTCGTGCTGACCGACAAGACACAAATCAATGTGCCGTATGGACGTAGAGCAACGCAATGGCTGCAATCCGCTGCCGTCGATATTCACACATCCTGTCAGCTTCAACGTTTTGAGAGTGTTCCTCAAGGTGGCGCACACCAAAATTGCAGTTACGTCCGCATCGGACAACCTCGATGCCAGACTATCGTCCCGGAAGTCTTCAAAGTCGAGACGCGTCCATTGCCCTTCGGTGTTGCATTCGCTATGTTGATTCATCAATTCCATGCGCGCCAAGTGTTCATTCCACGATTTTGCAGCGTAATACTCGTCGAGCGTTCTCTCTCGAGGCGCTACACGAGCGTGCCAGGCCGGAGCAGATGAGAGAATTGCCCGGCTCCTCTCCGATGGTTGCCACGCGGACGACGGCGGCGCCACCGGCGTCGCCGCGGCCGCAAACAATAGACGGGTAGAATTGGGGAGGTACGTCGTCACATGCGATAGCGCGACGTCGGGCAGGTCAAAGATGCCCAGGGCGCCGACGGAGGTTCGGTTGCTCGGCTCCATTCTCCTCGCACACACAAGATGTGAGCAGGCTGCGAGGTGGTTGTGGGGGGGATGGTGGAGCGGTAATGCTGCGAGGCGAAGGGCGGCGGGCAGCCGCGGTACAATAGGGGTTAGTGGAGCACGAGCAGGGAGCGAGCGGGTGTGGGGCGCGCGGGTATCTAGAGGGGCGACAGAGGCGGCGAGAGGCGCCCGCCCGCTCCCTAACTACTACCTAACTTACGTGGTACGACAATGCTAGTATGGAGTAAAGATAGTACCTAATTCCTACGTGACTAACGTATGCAAACGCCAAAGGCCTTTCTCGCAGTCGCCAACCGAACATAAACACCTGCAGACACGAAGGCCAACATAAAATTCAACGGGTCCGTTGAAAGTTGCCACCGAGTTGAATTTCGCTTGCCGCCACTGCAAGCCGAGTCGAGTCTATGGTAGAGGCACGAGATGTTGGTGAGGCTTGGGGAACAGCGGAGAGAGGCAAGAGGAAGGCAACCACCAACACCTTGTCGGGATCATTGGCAGCCGAGGCACAGGAGAGATCGTCTCGTCACTCGGGGCCGACAGCCAATGGACAATCAATAAACAAGGTCGGCGCGAGCTAACTTGTTTGAGTTGACATCCCCGGGCCTAAAAACGATGCAGCTCCTCAAGTCCAAGGCGACGGGCGCCACGGCGTCCAAGCCGCCCTCCAAACCCGCCACCACCACCAACAATACCACCGCAGACAATGCCCCCACCCCCTCCACCAACAGCAAAGCCGGCACGTCCGGGTTGCCCGCCGCCACCAACAAAGCCGCCGCCCCCAAGGACGAAACGGCCACCGCCCGCGCCACCGCCGCGGCCCTCGCGCGGGCCAAGGAGGTGATGCGCGCGGGCGGGACGCAGGCCGAGGCGGCCGCGGCGGCGAAGGAGGTGGCGCGCCGGGTGCTAAGGGAGGAGCAGGCCAAGGCCGCCTCCGCGAGCGGTGCGGCGGGCGCTGGCGGAGCGGCGGGTAATAACACGAGTGGGGCAGCTGACAGCAGCGAGAACACCCAGAGCGCCCCCCTGGCAGCTGGAGCCACTGGAGCCCACGGCAAGCCCCCCCTCGGCCCCCGCACCTTCCGCGCCGGCCTCCTCGGCAAGTTCCGCAAGAAGAAGCGGTCCAAGAAGTCCACGAAGAAGCGCAAGCCCAAGAGGGGAAGCCGGCCGACGATCGATCCCATCGACGAGGAGTCGTCGCTGACGGACGAACGCGCCGGAGGGAAGGGGCCAGGTTCGGAGGAGGGACGGGACGACGCCGAGGAGTCCAACGGGCGGAGCGCCTCCCCCGTCGGCAAGGAGGGACGCGCGGCGGACGACGCGCGGGACGGCCCCTCGAGCGCCGCCAAGAAGAGGGAACTGCGATCCAACCTCGAAAAATCGTCCGTCTTCGCGTCCAAGTCCAAGGCGAAGGCGGCAACGGAGGCTCCCAAATCCAAGACCAACGATGCCCCGGCCAAGGCGCCCGTCCGTACAACCGAATCCATTTTGAGCGACGACTACTCCTACAGCACGGCCAACTCGGCCGACACCGACAGCAACTACGAGTACAGCTACAGCGACTCGCGCCTCAACAATTCGAGTCGCAACTACTCCCGCGACTACGATCGGAACCCCTCCATGTTCACGCACCGCCCCTCCTACGGCCGCAACATGCCCTCCATCTACATCGAGGCCGACGCCCGCTCCGCCGAAGACGTGAGCGTGTTGGCGAGCAAGGAGAGCGCCCCTCGCGATCCCAACATCATGGACGTGCTGACCTTTAATGGCGTCATGGCCGCCGTCGACGATGCCGTGGACGCGGCATTGTTTCCCGTCGATCCGCACCCGAGCATGACCGACGGCGCCGGAAGGAGGGGCGCTAACAGTAGTGCGCGGAGGAATCAAAACGACATGGTGCACGGCGCGCTGGGCGGACGGTCGGTGGGGGGCGACACCCGCCAATCGCGCGGCGGCTTCTGGAGGTGGCTGTGCGTCGACGTGCCGGGGTACGGCGAGGCGTGCGGCGAGGCGTACGGGGACGGGGACACCAAGTATTCGTCGAACGAGGAGACCGACGGGAGCTTGAGCTTGAACGACTACTACGCCGCCCGGAGGGAGAAGCAGGGGCAAGGTGCCAGGAATGCGGCCATGGCTGCCGCCGGAGTCGGAGTAGGAGCTCAAGCAAGGTGAGTTGAATGTATGTTTTGCGGAGAGTTTGCGTTGTGAACTGGACGAACGGTCGGAGGATGTGTGGTGCGGGTGTGGACATTTCAAACGACCATTTGAAAAATCAGATGGTCGTTTGAAAAATTGAACCTTGAAAATCATTTGGAAATTCAAATTGAATTTTCAAAAGACGTTTGAATTTTCAAACGAGCGTTTGAATTTTCAAATTGAATTTCAATCTTTTCAAATTTCGAAGAATTGAAATTTGCTCACTTGCCAATCTAATATTGTCGCAGCGGCGCTGACGCCGGCCTCGAGCCCAACAAGACCGTGAGCTGGGCCGACTCCCTCGACGGCCAACAACCACCACCCAACAATGCGCCGACGAACCACGCCCGGTCGCACTCCAACAACTCGAGCGTCCTGCACGCCGTGGCCCGAGGCGTCGCCGCCGGCCAAAATCCCGCCTCGGTTCCGAACTCGTCGCTGCGGAATGCGCGGTGGAGCAGCGGTAGTCCCGGCGGCGAGGCCGGCAGAGAGCGGGCCGGGACCGTCGAAAGCAACGCTATCAGCCAGGCCACCAAGGGCACCAAGAGCACGAAAGACACCAAGGGTTCGGACGGGGCGGCCTCGGCCCCGACGGAAGCCGCGAGCGTCGGGAGCAGATTGTCGGCGCTGTTCAAGTGGGGCGGCAAGGCCGGGCAGAGCGAGAAAGCGGGCGAGGCGGCGGGGGTCGAGATTGCCACCAGTCGGAGCGAGCCACCGCCGGGACCTCCGGCGCCGCCATCAGCGGCGGGCAACCCGGGCGGCGTCGCGGCGAACAACGACGACAAGCCCAACTGGCGGGCCTACGTGGCCGACACCGTGCAAACGATGCCGAGCGCGACGTCGCCGCGGAGCACGGTCAGCCATCCGAGCGCGGTGGCGGCGGCCGGGGGCGGGTACCGCTCCCCGCCAGCCCATCCTCCGCAGATGGGGCCTTCGCAGTATTCGGGGCCTCAGTATCAGGCCCCGGCGGTGGGCTCGATGGTGGCTCCGGGCCAGGGTTCGTACGTGGCGCCCTCCATGTCCGGGCCGGCCATGAGCGGCATGGCCGTGGCGCCGGGCTACACGCAATCCATGTCCACCCTGGCGATGGGCCATCAGCCGCAGTCACATCCGCCGCAGCCCTACTCGGCGCCCATGACGGACGCGCCGCCGCCCGTGACCAACCCGCAGTGGACCCCCCGCGTCCCCAAGATCAACAGCAACCTCTCCGTGGAGAGCGAGGACGATCGGACCGACCGGTACGCCGGGATGGAGCAGGAGGCGCGGGAGGCGGAGGAGGAGCGGGCGTACGGCGCCCATTCCATGATGCCGCCGGGACAGCAGGCCGTGGGTGGATATGGGTACGGCGAGGCGGCGTCCCCGGCGCTGCGGATGCTCATGACGGAGGATACGGACGGGCCGCCGGCGGAACGGTACGGCCCGCCGCCGCCGCAAGTGCCGACGGTGGTGCAGCAGCAGCCTCCGGCTCCGACGCAGCAGCCAGTGCAGCAGGTCCAGCTGAATCCTATGCAGCCGGTGCAGCAGGAGCAGCCGCAGCCGGAACCGCAGCCGCAACAGGTGCAGCAGCACCGATCGCAGGCGAGCATGGCGAGCAACGACTGCAGCACGCAGCTCGCCGAGGCCAACCGCAAACTGGGACTGTTCCAGCAGAGCACCGAGACGGAACCTCCCCCGCAGGGAAGCCACCCTCCCGCCTACCACCACGTGGATCCCAACCCGAGCTCCGTGCGCTTCTTCGCGGAGCAGCCCCCGCCCGCGTCGCTCGCCGCTGGGCTGGCAGTGGACGTCGCCGCCCCGCCGCAAACGCCGCAGGATCCGCCGGCCATGGCCTCGCCCGCGTCGCCCGCGCATGAAGGGCACGCGGCCGTGGCGGCGAGCCCGACGACGCCCACCCACGAGGGGTACGCGACGTTTGCCGCCTAGAGGAGGAATGGAAAATGCAGGGAGACAAGAACGAAATGCATGATGTATGTTTAATCTATTAGAAGGAAACGGTTCTCACTGCCCTGCGTTCAACTCAAATGCATTCCCAATGATCCTAGACACTCTATCCACGCCGCCTGCATCAGAGCTTCTCCAACCCCGAACCGTCGATATCATCTTCGTGCACTCATATTCCCCCCCTCCGGAAAATTGCAACTCTTCGAGATATGTGTTGCAGTCGCCATGATGCATTTTGACATTCATCCATCGACCTTCTCCGACTGCCTCGCGTGTCCCGCAAACCTCGCCACATCCTCCTCCTCCAGCCGCGGCGTTTTGTGCGCGCAAAAGATGTGCGTCCTGGGCCGCAACTCGTCCAGCCTCATGATGATGCCGTCGTCGTCCCTCTCAAATATGGCCAGGGGGCAGTCGCGAAAGTCGAACTCGGGCAGCTTCGACTGGTTGTACACCGACGATCCGCACGTCCGGCAGCGATGCCGCGTCATGCCCGCCGACGTGTCGTACGAATCGAGGTGGCCGCCTCCCTGCACGACGCGGAGGCGGATTGGCCGGCAAATCCCACGAGGGCCTGGCCGGCCGCGGAGCCGAGGCGCTGGCAGATCGTGCAGTGGCAGACGACCGAGAAGATCTTGGAGGGGGGCGAGGCCTCGATGCGGACGGCGCCGCAGAGGCAGCTGCCGCGGTAGGGATCGGCGCTCATTGAGTGTGTGCCTCAGGTAGTGTGAGTTGTGCTGTGCGACTGCTTTTGAAGGCTGCTCACTGCTCAGCCAAGAAGTCTTGAGGACTCGCTTTACGAAAGATCTTGTTAGTACTATTGTTAGAAGAGGAAATATAACACGCGGACTACAGTGAATGGCGACTCTCTTTCGCTCCTTTGACACCCAACACCAAGCACAGTGTCCTAACATCCTCTGCCACCCTTATCGCACGTCAACGCCCCGCCCCTGCTATGATTTAAAGATGTTCATCAATTGCAAGATATCCATCCGCGGCCCTCCGTCCCGATTCGAAGGAGAACCCATCACTTCCGACGGATCGTCTCAGAATGTAATTGATGGTTGGATTGCCACGGGCCCTGGGTTCGGCAGAAACCCAGCCTTTCAGGGGAGGGCGTGAGCGATTTGCACTGCAAGGCGCTATCCAGCACTTTGTCTTGGAGAAGCTCTCGTATTCAGGATCGCCGTCTTCGTCGAATGCCGTGGGCGCAGAGAGCCGAAGTATGGCCCATCCCTCGAAAGCGGCATCTTTGACGTATTGAATGGCGAAAGTCACCCCAACGCCGTCCCACGTGTCACGCTCCCACTGCCGCGGATCCTCACAATGAGGTTCATACCTCTTCGACCGCGCGTCATAATGTGGGTAATAACTCCCATTAGCTTTGCACGTTGTCCCCGCCAACTCAATGTGAGATATGCATCGAGCCATGAAATTTTCTTCTTCCCATTGTTTGCTCTTGGCCACAAACTTTTCGGGGAAATTCTGGTCGTCGACGGCGGGCACCCCAGCTGCTCCATGTGCGGCAAAGTTAGTCACTCTGTCAGACAGGCCCAATTCCAACCTTTCATTGTTGTCCAGGGAGTATTTGAGGGCCGGTGCCAGCTTCGTCAGATGTTCCGCAGAAAAGCTTATCCTCCCATACGTGGCATCGCCACCCACCCCCATCTTTCTCCAAATGTATGATACGCCGAGCTTGAGCGAATCCTCCATGTTCGCGCTGTGAGCAACAGTCACTAAGTCGACGACGAGGTCGAAATCCAGGGCAAACTCATTCTCCAACGACCGGATATTTGATTTGCTCAAGTAGTCTGCAACCACCTGATCGCAGAGCCGACGCCCCTCCACAAACTCATATTTATCATAAAAAGGTACCACCACCAGCGCATCCTTGGGCGTCATCTTCCGAATGGCGATGGGGTCATCGAGAAACGTGAGCATTTTCTTCCACACATCGGGGGATATGTCGGGGAACGAGATGGTGCGCTCCTCCCTCTCCCGCATCGGCGCGGCGAGCAAAGCGTCGACTGCGGGCAAATTATTGTAGCGGTATTGCAGTGTCAGATCGATTCGCTGGGAGTCGAACAAAGGGTGCACCGCATATATGCACCAGCAGTGCACCGCATGCACCAACTCACTGTATTGGCTTTTGCTCGATATCAGGTCGGCATGGTGCCACTGGACAATCTCCTCGCCGTCGTCGCCGCCGCCCAACACTACCTTGAGGTCCGGCTCACTGGACCGCAGCCGCTTGGCCTCCCGCTCGCCGTCGCTGTTGTCGCTTGCCATCGTGTGCGCAGATGCGTGCACGTGCACCAAAACGTGGCCGCGTCTAAATAGCTGTGTGGTGTCGCCCCGGCGGCAAAATCGCTGACAATCCAGCCGGCGATGCGAGCAGGGGGTTGGGGGCGCGCGCCGCTCCTGATTCCTTGCTCGATGCGCTGTGCTCTCCCGTGGTGGAAGAGTGTGCAAGTTGCAAGTCGCAAGCAAGTCGATTTCAGATTTCACATTACTTTTTCACTTCACCTGGCGGCGGTGCACCCAACTCGTCGCGACGATGAAGCAGCCACTCCTCATCTTCATCGCCGCGGCGGCGTCGGCCTCCGCCTTCGCCCCGCCGTCCCTCCGGCCCGCACCGCCGTCGTCGCCCACGGCCCTCGGCGCCACCCGCCGGGACGCCCTCCAACTCGCGTCGAGCGGTCTGGGCCTCCTCGCCCTGACCACGGCCTCCGCTCCCTCCCATGCCGACGTCCTCCGCGCCCCGGGCCGGTGCGCCAACGGCGAGGGCGAAGGGTGCGCCGCCCTCGCGGAGGACAACGCGCTGATCCAATCGCTGCAGCGGAAGAGCTCAGAAAACCGCGAGGCAAATCAACGGGTAGGGAACAACACTTATGTCGATGATGCCGACTTGCTGTGCCGGTGGTGGCCCCGAAAGTGCACCGACGGCGCATTCCAATTTGGATGGGTGGGATGGGCCGCCGTCGCCGTGATACTGAACGATCTCACCTCCTCCTTTCTCGAAAAACGACGCGCTGCTGATGCCGACGAATGAACAAATCATCGCGGCTCCCCTGCTGCAATTGCAATGCATGCAAACGATACAAACAGGAGGCGCTGAACGCCTATTACATGAAGAACTACCCCGACGTGTTCGCCGTGTCGGACAAGCGGATGGTGAAGAAGCCGGATGGGAGCTTTGCGCTCTATTCGACGGAGGAGGTGAATCGGATGACGCAGGAGGGGCGGGTGACGATTGAATATCCCAAATCGAAGGGCGGGAGGATTGCCGATTTGACGCAGAAGCCGGTGCTGGTGCTGAAGGAGTGAAGGGGAATGGACTTCGAGGGCATTGCATCAGGAGTGACGAGGTGTGCGACGTTTTGCTTTTTGACTACAACGAGCTGCGAGGGGTGGGTGGGCACACATACCACGGCGAGCGAATCTCGCACCCGACGGCAACGCGAAGAAGTAATGGGAGGCGCGCCTCGGCGCCACATCGAGGAAAAGACGACAACATCCCGAATCCCAGACCTTGAATAGAACGACGTAGGATCACACGCACCTCAGTTGAACACAGCCTCAGTTGAACACAGCCTGTACACTTGTATGCAGCTCCTAAGTACATAATCCCGAAAGCATCTCTAAAACTGAGTGCCAGTCGAGATTGGATAACATTGGACTCGAGGGTTAAATTTCATCTTCAAGGTTTGTGGCTGACATTATGTCTGACACCTTGTCGCCGTAATTTGACACAGATGTCTCATCAGGACACATCCAAAGATGAGGCAGCTCAATCGATGAGACATTCATACAGACCAGGGAGCCTTGCATGTTGTCTCAAGAGATGAGGCAAGTATGTACCTACATCGATGCGCTGTTCCGGCGAGTATTGGAGGCGAAAGTTGGGCAACCGCAACTGGACCAGAGGCAGCAAAGCAGGGACGACAAAGTGGCTCGCAATAAGCAATTAGACAATATGTTACATTCTCTAGCGCGAGCCGACCTCTTTAACGAAACGAGGCGTGCTACATGTACAAAACTTGGGCCATTACGGACCGATATCGGCCGAAGCGAGAGCGCGGCGCTCTCTCTCCGGCCGGATCAAAATTCTTGGGCTGTTCATATCTTCATGTTCTCGGACAGCCCTGGTATGTCTAGGGCGGCCTACGCGTTCGACGCCTGGAAGACCCCGATCGTCCGCGCCTGCCCCCGCGCCCACTCGGAGTGCCTCCGCGACGCGTCGGCGATGCGCTCCCACCGCTTCTCCAGCGGCTCGCCCGGGCCCGCCCGCCGGGCCTGCTCGGTCCGTACGGCGAGGGTGACGAGCTTGCGGTTAATGGCGCGCTTCCGCGTGTATTCCTCGGAGACGAGCTGCCGCTCGAGGCCGTAGGGCGTAGCTTCTTGGTCGGTCGCAAGGGAGGGATCGCGCCCTTCGGCCTTGAGACGGCGGAAGAGGAGGATTTCCTGCTTGGCGAGGAGCTTGAACTGCGCCTCCTCGGCGGGGGTGTACCACGAGGAGTAGGGCGCGGCGGGGTCGTCTTGGGGGGTCTGGTAGCACCGGAGGGTGGAGGTGGGGGAGAAGCGGACGGTTCGTCGGCGCTTCGCGGCCGGCAGGGAGGACGAGTCGACGGAGATCCGGCGGGGGATGGCGGTGGTGTGCGCGGCGTCCGCCGCCGTCCCCGGCGGCTCGAGGCAGCGGCAGCGCCGCGGGAAGTCCACTATCAGGCTCGCCATGGTCGTTGTTGTTGTCGGTGGGCTCATTGCAAAATTTATGAACGATTGCTGCATCGTGTGCACGCACAGCCTCTGTGCATGCATCACCCGCGAGGAGCCTGCTTTTGTCTCCAAGCAAGATCCTGATCGGCCCGCAGAGAGAGACATTTCTACGCAGAGCGAGAGAGACATTTCTAACAGCCTGTCATCCGTGAAAGACTGCAAATGTCGCGCATCTTTCGTTAAGTAAACCACCCCATTTTAGCATCTTATCATATCATTTAGCTATTCTCAATGCGACACAGACAAGCGATTGACACACGAAGACAAAAACAGTTAGGGGTCTTCGTGCGTGGCGAAGATGATCGTGAATCAACGAAGCACTTTCCGGGCACTTTCCCTAAGTAAATCTGCGAATTTAGCAGGTTCAGATGACGTGTGGAAGGTGCGGAATAAGAAAGAACGTCGAAGACGACCGCGACTGTCCGAGGCTTCTGTGCGACGTGTCTCTCGGTGGAGATGCCGACAGTTGATACGGCACTGCTCGAGGGATATCCCTAACAATTCGCCCTTTTTATCCCTCCCGCGAGGGTTAAATGATGACAAACTTCATGCCGAAATGTATTGGATCCTACGTGAATATTTCTCGCTCATTTCGCAGCTTTGCCCGGCCGGCGCTTTCAACGGGCGTTAATTTCAGTAATCTTCGGAGCTCGCAATATCCTTTGCAGTCGAAGAGAAGAAACGTGCACGGAATCTTTTGAGGGCGCGAGGTAGGTAAAGTTAATAAAATTCACCCCCCCCCCCCCACAAACCACAAACCACAAAGCACAAAGCAAAGGACGACCTCTTGGTGAGTGCGTGGACCGTGGAGCCCGGCGGGGGCGGCGAGGCGGGCCGGGAGGCGGCGGACGGGCGGGGCACGAGTTGGTGTGGGGCGCTGGAGAGCGCCAGCGGCCGAGGGGGGTCAAACTCGGCGTCGAATGGTGCACGTGGCATGTCACCTGCTCGGAAGAGGGGCGGGCGTTGGCTGTTGTTGGCGGCGCGGCTGGGGTTGGAGTTGGAGAGATGACAGGCAATTCGACCGCCCGACGACAGCGGGGGTCTGCTTGGCGGTCCTTTGGCCCGTCATTATTCGTGCTCGAAATATGTATCTCACCCAATCCACCTCTCCTCCAAATCAGCCTTTATCTTTATTCCCCAACCCAACCCAACCCAACCCAAACTTTGCAACCATGAGCGAGGAAAAGGAATCCGACTACGGCTTC